>JACSYO010002118.1:0-65000 GCA_016806645.1 Ophiodon elongatus
CAGTATTCTTACAGTGTGGTATTAGTACTCAGTATTCTCACAGTGTGGTATTAGTACTCAGTATTCTCACAGTGTGGTATTAGTACTCAGTATTCTCACAGTGTGGTATTAGTACTCAGTATTCTCACAGTGTGGTATTAGTACTCAGTATTCTCACAGTGTGGTATTAGTACTCAGTATTCTTACAGTGTGGTATTAGTACTCAGTATTCTTACAGTGTGGTATTAGTACTCAGTATTCTCACAGTGTGGTATTAGTACTCAGTATTCTTACAGTGTGGTATTAGTACTCAGTATTCTCACAGTGTGGTATTAGTACTCAGTATTCTCACAGTGTGGTATTAGTACTCAATATTCTTACAGTGTGGTATTAGTACTCAGTATTCTTACAGTGTGGTATTAGTACTCAGTATTCTTACAGTGTGGTATTAGTACTCAGTATTCTTACAGTGTGGTATTAGTACTCAGTATTCTTACAGTGTGGTATTAGTACTCATACTGAGTATTCCGGGTCTCACCATGAGGGCGGCCAGATCCCCGTTCAGGTCGGGGGTGGGACAGTTCTCGGACATGTACGTCTCCTTCGCCGTTACCAAGGCGATCTTCTCCTGCTCGATCCAGGTGGCGGCGATCTGCAGCATCACGCTCTGAGGGAGGAGAGGAGAGCGAGCACATTGTTAGAAGGTCCACGCAAAGCTCCACAGAAACTCTAACGGGGACGTCAGCGAGGAGGAGGAGGAGGAGGAGGAGGAGGAGGAGGAGGAGGAGGAGGAGGAGGAGGAGGAGTGCTCACCTTCAGGTGATGCCGGCGGCTGGACGTCATTTTCTTTACCCTGAGACACGAGAGAGCAAACGGTCAGTCGGTACAGTAAACGGGAAGCTAACAGACGGTTAGCATTAGCTTAGCATAAAGAGTGGAAACGGGGGGAAACAGCTAGCGGTCGGGACCCTCCGGTGGGACATTTTATTCGTGTCGCCAAATAAATTGTCAGAATGTCTCCATTGTCTTTGATTTAACTTTCCTCTCTGCAGTTCACTGCTGAGCCACACGAGGGCGCTGGGTGTTTGTATTGTTCTGATCATTTAGATTCTGCTGGACTCTAACGATACGTTCTGTCTGTTCAACTGACGACAGGAAATGAAAAGAGTAACACAGACGCTTGACTCCACTTAAATGCATTCATTTGCTCTCATTCATAAAGTATTAGATTTCAATAACAAGTGCATAAAACAAAGTTGTGATATCTCTTCTGAATGACTGGTTTACCTGTTAAAGATGATACCGGAGGAGGAAACGACAGGAACGCTTAAAAAGAGGGTCCGATCTAATTGATCTCCCTAATTAACACGCTTTATTCAAACTATTTGACTTTTATTCTCAGGTGTTCTGTTATGTTTTAATGAATAAATAACATCTGTTGCCTAATCTTCTACCTGGTATGAACACATAATGTAAATAAAGGTAAATAAATGGTAAATAAAGAGGAAAAAAGATGCTAAAATTGGAAATTAATGCAGTTCACATATTTTACTATTTCACACAATAAAATAATCATCATGAAATCCTAAATCCTCATGAACAGTTTAAGTCATGACACTAATCTTAAAGGAGGAGAGCAAACAAACTGTAACCATCTGAAAGGTTGAAACATATTTAAAAATGTATTAATAAATATAGTACATATATATATATATATATAGAGAGAGAATATAAAAGAGACTCATGTTTCTCCTCACAGTACAGCTGCTGTTATCTGAACCTTCACATGTTCACATCACGTGTTCAGACATTCTGTCCGTCCAACACATGAGACTCACACGATGATGAAGATGAGGATGAAGATGATGAAGATGATGAAGAGTCCAAATGAAGATTTACATTTAAATGATTTGATTGTTTGTTTGAATAAATCAACTTTCTGTTGTTTAGCTCCTGTTTTCTGATATTTTTTAACTGAAGGTTTCCGGCTTTTTGAGACAAAGATT
Organism: Ophiodon elongatus; assembly: GCA_016806645.1. NCBI lineage: Eukaryota > Metazoa > Chordata > Actinopteri > Perciformes > Hexagrammidae > Ophiodon > Ophiodon elongatus. The sequence continues at coordinate 1,986 of JACSYO010002118.1, forward strand.
TAAAGTCCAGAAATGTATCAGATATGTTTTTGTATTTTTATTAATATGCGAGTATATTAAGTCTAATCATTTTACTAATACTAATTATTTGAATAATATTTTCTTTGTGATGTTTAACAAAATTCTTCAGCGACCATTTCTTTCCTAATTCAAAGGTAAATGGAGAATGTGTTTAATGAACATTTTACTTTTTCTCTACAAGCAGAAAACAATTCAATAAATTAGAAAAGATTATGTAAAACAGTGAATAATTAATTAAGATTTATTTCGGTTAGAATTCTCGAAAACGCAACAAAACCAACTGAATTTGAATTAAAATCAGAGTCTCTCCTTTCCCAACATTAACTATGTATAACTATATATATATATATATATATATATATATATATATATATATATATATATATTCACGCCCTCAGAGTGAAGAGGAGAGACGTGGTTCTAAAGACGCCATGTTGGGAAACTCTATCTGGTTTTAACTCCGAGAGATTATCAGGAATCTACAGACACATAAACAAAGGCTGAGCCGGAGGAAACGCTCTTCAGATAGAAACAAATAAACAACAAGTAAACAAACAACAAGTAAACAAACAACAAGTAAACAAACAACAAGTAAACAGACGTGAAGAGGAAACACAAACAGAAGTGTGATGCTCTTCAGATTAAATCTAATTAAAGAAAGATTCAACTAAACAAGTTAACGAGACCAAAGGAGGAGGAGGAAGAAGAGGAGGAGGAGGAAGAAGAGGAGGAGGAGGAGGAGGAGGAGGAGGAGGAGGAGGAGGAGGAGGAGGAGGAGGAGGAAGAAGAGGAGATGATGATGAAGAAGGAGGAGGAGGAGGAGGAGGAGGAGGTGATAAAGAAGAAGAAGAGGAAGGGGAAGAGGAAGAGGAAGAGGAGGAGTAAGAGGAGGAGTAAGAGGAGGAGGAGGAGGAGGAGGTGATGAAGAAGAAGAAGAAGAAGAAGAGGGGAAGAAGAAGAGGAGATGATGATGATGAAGAAGGAGGAGGAAGAGGAAGAGGAGGAAGAGGAAGAGGAAGAGGAAGAGGAGGAGGAGGAGGAAGATGAGGAGGAAGAGGAAGATGAGGAGGAGGAAGAGGAAGAGGAAGAGGAGGAGGAGGAGGAGGAGGAGGAGGAGGAGGAGGAGGAGGAGGAGGAGGCGTGTACTCACTCAGACATGCTGCTGCTGGGTGTCTTCAGCCTGGGGAGACAGAGACGTAAATCAGGAGTCGACAGGTTACATGGAACACGTTATTGATCAGCGACCTTTGACCTCCAGGGAACCCGACCCCTCTCCGCCGCTCACCAACCGGCTAATTCTGTCCACGAGCAGCTCGAGTAGCGACGCCCCCTCCAGACATGCAGCTCCTGAGCTGGTCACCAAATGCCACCGCGAGGAGCCGTTAACACCGACCCGCTAAGCCCAACATCCTGCAGGCATGCGGCCCGCCGGGCGACGCCCAGGTCCCCGGAGACCACCAGGCCCCCGGAGACCACCAGACCCCCAGAGACCACCAGGCCCCCGGAGACCACCAGACCCCCAGAGACCACCAAGCCCCCGGAGACCACCAGACCCCCAGAGACCACCAGGCCCCCGGAGACCACCAGGCCCCCGGAGACCACCAGACCCCCAGAGACCACCAAGCCCCCGGAGACCACCAGACCCCCGGAGACCACCAGGCCCCCTGGTCCTTAGACCAGGATCCAGTCTGAGACTGTGAACCTGGTCCTGGTCCTGGTCCTGGTCCTTAGACCAGGATCCAGTCTGAGACTGTGAACCTGGTCCTGGTCCTGGTCCTTAGACCAGGATCCAGTCTGAGACTGTGAACCTGGTTTTTCTTCACACAGATTTTCATTCTTACATCAAACATCGTCCCAACAGGAGCAGAAATAAATCTCGAATCCTCATCACAAAGAATTAATTTCTTCTAATTTATAACAAACATAAAGCCCTACCACAATGTTTTTATATAAATTCATCAAATTTATAACAAAATCATGCGGTATGGCTTTTTTTTCTGCGAGTCATAATTTAGAGAATTTCTCGGGAAAGAAATATGTAATCTGGTACTTAATATCCAGGTAATTACAGCGTTCAATGAGTGCACTTCTAATTAATAATCGTTATATAAAAGTCTGCCAGTCAGCTGTGCATGGAGCTACGAGCAAACAGCTCAACATGTGGAGTTTTAAATAATAACAACAATAATAAAATCGACGTGGTTCTAAATGAAGCTTTTCCTTCATCGTTCTTGCAGGAAATTATTTTTTTGTATCTGTAATGCAGTTTTTTTTGTTTTTTTTTGGTATCTGGAAAGGACACGCACAATAAATTGCTTTAAAAAAAGATTAAAAAAATCGAAAATCCAAGCTTTAAAATATGATATATCATATGATTTTAAATGTTACACCAACACCATGCGAGTCCAAACCCTGCAGGGTCACAACAAAATGTTTCACTTTCACAACAAACTTTATCCCGTAAACGTCCCGAAGTTATTCAGCTCGGCGAACGCAGACCTCGGAGGTCAGAGGTCACACCTGCAGCTCCACCTTCTGGAGTCGCTTCACCTGTGGAGAAAAGCCGGCTCCCGGTGGTCCGCGGCCCCGAGCGGCAGAGACTCTCACCTACTGTGACGACGTGACGACGGGCAGGAAGACGGAGTACAAGGAGAAGGGGGGAGAGAGGCTGCCAAGTCCTGAACAGTAAAGATGAAACAGGGTATATAGGGTGTGAAGCGCCCGCTCAGCAGGAACCACAGCCCTCTTTATGGTAGCGGAGCCGCTTCAGACCAATGGGCCGGCAGGCTCCAGAAATACCACCAGACTCCCGAGGAACCTCGTAAATTTCTTCCGTCTCCTTCGCGGACGATGAACGGACGCTATCGGGTTTCCTCCCACGAGAGGAGCGCCGGGACGCCGCATTGTTACGCTCACACTCGAGAGGAGCTGTGAGCGGGTTAGGAATGTTCACCAATAAATATGAACATGAGACTTCACCAGCTGACATTAAGACGGGACGTCATTGTCTCATGCATTTTCATACGCTTCCAGAACAGAAATGTGAACGTTGGATAAAAGTCAGATTCAAAATTCTTGTTTCCTGTTGTTGACATATTAGAGTCAAAGGTTTTACATTTTAAATATATCTTTGTTTCACTTCATAAATCAGAAAATACTGTCAACAGCCATTAAAAACATCTATTTCCTCCATGTTCTTATTAATAAATGTGTATAAATGAGGCTCTGAGTGCCGTGTGAACAAACCCCTCTGTAGAAAGCTCCAGAATCTCTTCCAGAAGTAAAGAGTAAAGTTTGGTGATGTAAGAGCTACTGAAGTGGAGATTTCTGGATCAGAGTCTGAGAACAAACTCATTTATTAAAGAGATGTTTAGTTAAATTACAGACATGAAGAAGACTCTACAGGTGAAGAGGGTCAAAACATTAATGAGTAGATATCACCATGAAACTTCACCAGTTCATCACTCACATGAAGAGGAGGATTTATTGTATTACAAGTTTACTGAAATGTTATATATATTATATTATATATATATTACATATTAAATATGCAACGAGGCATTATGTAATGGTGACTTTTGGTGAATTTAGCAGAAATCTATAGACGTAAATAAACAAAGTAATAAAATAAATGTTTTAATTTCCTCGAATCTGAAAGAAGACGAATTATGGAAGAAAAATAGGCCGATGTATTTGTTTAATCTGTTTTTAACTAAAGTTCAAGTTAATATGAAGAATACGTTTTAGGAAGTCTTTCTACTAAAAAGATGGAACATTGAAAGATTGATTTTATCAGATTAACTTCAGATAAAGAGAATATCTACCGGTGTAAACAATAATCTGGATATTTGAGATCAACATATTGATATCCTGTTAACAGGACACGTGATATTATGGTAGAAATAATCCTGCGCCTCTAAAACCGTATTTTATTCACAGTTATTGTTACAGAAAATCTATGTATTTTCAGTGTTATTGACAAAAGAAAGGTGACAAAACACACAATAAAAGTATTTCAACAGCAGACTTTGTGATAATAATGTTATTGTGAATTATGTTGTCCAAAAACTCTTTTAGTGTACAAAAAAAATAAATAAGAAAAATGTTATCAGATTAAAAAATATCAGATTTCAAACTTTGGAGCTACAAAAGTAGAAATGTGATTTCATAATTTACAATTTAATGAGGCATCAGTCTGATCAAACTGATAAAGAATATTATTATTTGGATATAAAGTGGTTTCGTTAGATATTTAAAGGAACCAAACTATAGATTCTGGCAAAAGTAAAAAGAAATAAGAAATAAACACACGGTGAGGTTAAAGAAAATCTTAAAATGATCAGTAAACTAAAAGTCCTTTAAATAAAAAAACATCTGAATTTAAAGATGTTTATTCGTAATAAACTCTGAAGCATCAGAACTGATGATTAAACTGACATTTATTCTTTTTCAGCTTAAAACTGGAATTAAATAGTCGATTTTAATTTTCGACAAAGCAGATACATTCATAAATTAAAGCTGCGAGCAGCGATGAACGGGTCCGAGGATCTCTACGCGTCGGGGGCGCTGGCGGGACGCCGGCTTGCTCGGCCGAGAACGTTCGACCGCCAGTCAGACGTTTTTTTCCCGCGTGGAGTGCGTGAGGCAGGATGTTACGCTTTGCAAATACTTTACCGGTTCCTGTATCCGCTATACGCCGCTAGACGACACACTCAACACCATACATCATGTTTCTCTATGTGAAGTGTAGACCACGTCATGTAAATGTCATGTAAATCCGATGCCGTTTGTCACGTAACGCTGATTTCCTTTCGCCAGTAGGTGGCGCTTTGACTTTGAGTGAAAATAGACTTGTAGCCCTGACTGTTATCAAGCATGACAAGTTTGGGGCAGATTCCAGGAAGTCCAGTGGAGCTACATGAGCTCGTTTAATGAGGATTCAGGTAAAATGGCCACCACAGTCACGCCGTTCCGTGAAACGTAAAGCTTTTAATAACTTTTATTCACAAAGGTCTTTAGATTATACTGACCAAATTTGAAATGGATCTGACAAACTCCCTACAAGGAGTTCGTAAAAGTAAAGCGCTTAAAAAAAGGCCAAAAATATAAAAATACAAATGGCCGACTTCCGATACGGTTTAGAGCATTGGTGCCAAGATACTTTTTTTTAAGTCTCCATGTGATACATGTGCCTATTACATTTCATATATGCAGGGGTAAACGTAGCGCTGGGGGAAATGTGTAAGGGGCGCTATTCAGGCGATTTTGAACGCCCAAGCCAAAAGCCCACATGAATTACTTATTTCCATCACCTATGACACATGTGTAAAGTTACATGAGTTTTTGAGCATCCTAAGCCACTTAACAATCAGCTTCATTTTACATGGCAATGATGCGTCGCCACAGCAACGTAGTTTCACGAAAACTCACAATATTCATGATCATGCATCATCAATATGTTAAGGCTTTTCATACCAAATTTGAGGTCAATCTGGTCAACTGGCTCGGAGGAGTACATCAAAGTATAAAACGCGTCATTTCCTTTTGCCAGGAAGTGGCGCTATGACAATGTGAACATTTCTTCATGTGCTCAGTTCTGGACCGGCATCATGCATGAGACATTCTGGGTGGATTGGATGATGTACCTTGGAGTTACAACAACTTTCTCTAACATAGTGAACCGCACAAAATGGGAGTGAAAGTCAAGGCCGTTGAGAAAAAACTGACGATTTCAATAATTTTTCATCACAAAGATCTAAAGAGCATCGTGACCAAATTTGGAGTTGATCGCATTAATTCTGTAGGAGAAGTTTGTAAAAGTATAAAGGCTGAAAACGGCGAAAAATGACAAAAAAAAAACAAATTGGCCGAATTACTGTAGCCCCTAGTGTCTAAATGGCATAAACATTTCATGGTATGTTACGGGATGCAATGTGCACATATGCTGCAAATCCTGTGACACTAAGTCCAATGGTTTTGAAGTTATAAGTATTGATGTACAAGACACGCCCCTAAGAAGTTCATTGGTCCTTATCTTATGAATGCAATAATATATCAACAAGCTTTTGGTAACTGTTGATGATATAGGTCAAATAATGATCCACAGGGAATATGGTATAAATCGGACCCAGCGTGTAGGAGGAGTTTGCAAAAATGTGTTTTTCACAAAATAAAAAATGATGGAAAGTTTAAGTAGGCAGAGCTTAGGGGTCTGAGAGGCTTTTTTGTAGAGCAGGTGGAGATGGACATTTATGTCAAATTTCAAATCAATCGGACAAACTGGCTGAGGGGCGTCGCCTGTCCAACTTCTAGGGGGCGCTAGAGAGACAATTTTTAACACACAAATATGACACCTATATCAGATGTCTATTTTCACTAAGCCTGACAAGCGTTCCAAATTTGGTGAGTTTTCAAGTATGCAAATACCCTAATAAAGGTAAATATAAGTTAACGTCTAACTTTCACACATTAAATCTGTCCTGACTGCGTTCTTAAGAGGACTGAATAATGTTTTCTACTTCAATAAAACATAATCTAACACGAAACATTAAAAAATAGACTTTAGTTTCACATCATTCATTCTGTTTATTTTGTTGAATAAATCCCAAATCCTAAAAAAAACTATGAAGAGGATTTCTTTTAGTTTTTTTAACCATCTGGGTGAAACCAGATGTGAAATGTTGAGAACGTAAAACTTCCGTTAGTTTCACTATTTGTTCATTTCTTCCTGAAATATCGTCTTTTGGCTCCAACACAATCTTTATTCTAAATTCTATGGAGATTAAAATGATTGTCGGTAATTTGTCGGTATGATTTTAGGGGAAACAAAAAGGAATATTTCACTTAGATGCAACGGTGCAGCAATAAAATAAGTAAAGATATGAGCTTTAATATTAACTGTTCTGTTCTGTAAGAGGTGGAAGAACTCTTTTAAGTGACTTTCAGGGAGACGTGAAGAGTTTAAGAGACCAAAGTTCATGCAGAGATTTCATTAAAAGTAAAAGAGAGAAACTCACCGTCTGTAGAACGTCGTGATGCTGCAGCTTCGTTTGGTCACGGAGGAGAAGAAGTCTGATTTTGATTTTAAATATTCAGCAAGACGCCACTTTTTCATGACGATGCAGATAAAAGAAATAGAGAGACAGGGAGAGAGAGAGAGAGAGAGACAGAGACTGAGAGAGAGACAGAGAGAGAGAGAGAGAGAGAGAGAGAGAGAGAGAGAGAGAGAGAGAGAGAGAGAGAAGAGAGAGAGAGAGAGAGAAGAGAGAGAGAGAGAGAGAGAAAAAGAGAGAGAGAGAGAGAGAGAGAGAGAGAGAGAGAGAGAGAGGAGAGAGAGAGACAGAGAAAAAGAAGAAAGAGAGAGACAAGAGAAGAAAAGAAGAGAGAGAGAACAAGAGAGAGAGAGAGAGAGAGAGAGAGAGAGAGAGACAGAGAGAGAGAGAGAGAGAGAGAGAGAAGAGAGAGAGAGAAAGAGACAGAAGAGACAGAGAGAGAAAGAACAAGAAAAGAGAGACAGAGAGAGAGAGAGAGAGAGAGAGAGAGAGAGAGAGAGAGAGAGACAGAGAGAGAGACAGAGACAGAGAGAGAGAGACAGAGAGAGAGAGAGAGAGACAGAGAGAGAGAGAGAGACAGAGAGAGAGAGAGAGAGAGAGACAGAGAGAGAGAGAGAGAGACAGAGAGAGAGAGAGAGAGAGAGAGAGAGAGAGAGAGAGAGAGAGAGAGAGAGAGAGAGAGAGACAGAGAGACAGATAGAGAGAGAGAGAAACAGAGACAGAGAGAGAGACAGATAGAGAGAGGCTCTCTGCTGACATCTGGTGGTTCGTCCTGAACACAACACCAAATATTTACCAGTTGAAAAGTTAAAATGACTTCTCGACGCTGAAAACAGCTTCCCCTGATTCTGTTTCTGTTTCTGTGTAAATAAACTCTCCTTCAGTAAAGTTAAAGAAATAAAATCTCAGCAAAACAAAATCAAGGAGATGAAGAAGAAGAAGAAGAAGGAGACAAAACGAAGAAAGTGAAGAGAAGAGGAGACGAAGAAGAAGAAGAAGAAGGAGACGAAGAAGAAGGAGACGAAGAAGAAGGAGAAGGAGAAGAAGAAGGAGAAGGAGAAGATTGAGATAAATAAGAAGAAGGAGAAAGAAGAAGAGACGAAGACGAAGAAATAAGAAGAAGGAGAAGAAGAAGGAGACGAAGAAGAAGAAGAAGAAGAAGAAGGAGAAGGAGAAGATTGAGATAAATAAGAAGAAGGAGAAAGAAGAAGAGATGAAGAAGAAGAAATAAGAAGGAGAAGAAGAAGAAGAACAAGAAGATTGAGAAGATTGAGATAAATAAGAAGAAGGAGAAAGAAGACGAAGAAGGAGACGAAGACAAAGAAGAAGAAGAAGGAGACGAAGAAGAAGAAGGAGACGAAGACAAAGAAGGAGACGAAGACAAAGAAGGAGACGAAGACGAAGAAGAAGAAGAAGATTGAGATAAATAAGAAGAAGGAGAAAGAAGAAGAGGAGATGGAGAAGAAGGAGAAGGAGAAGAAGAAAAAGAAATAAGAAGAAGGAGAAGGAGAAGAAGAGAAGAAATAAGAAGGAGAAGAAATAAGAAGGAGAAGAAGAAGAAGAAGGAGAAGATTGAGATAAATAAGAAGAAGGAGAAAGAAGATTAAGAAGGAGACGAAGACGAAGAAGAAGGAGACGAAGAAGAAGAAGAAGGAGACGAAGACAAAGAAGAAGAAGAAGAAGGAGAAGATTGAGATAAATAAGAAAAAAAAAGAAGAAGAGGAGATGGAGAAGAAGGAGAAGGAGAAGAAGAAGAAGAAATAAGAAGAAGGAGAAGAAGAAGAAGAAGAAGAAGAAGAAAGAAGGAGAAGGAGAACCTCTAAACTCCCTTAAAGAACTGCATCTGACATCATTGACTTATTCCAAAACACGATTTAATGGTACGAGTTTTTCCAATTCCATGAAAACGGCGAGAAGCAACAACGAGGAAGTGAAAGTCTCTAGGAAATCTCTAGGAAGTCTCTAGGAAGTCTCTAGGAAGTCTCTAGGAAGTCTCGAACATCTTCTTCCTGTCGGCTTTGCCCTCGACATTCTTACGCCAGTCGCCGACCGCCTCTCCGGCCTGAGGGACGAACAGGTGGAGCACAGTCACGCGGGCGTCCATATTTACCACGACACCGTATTCACCACGACAACAACATGACTCACCTCCTCCTTGACCTCCTTCTTGACCTGCTTCAGGTTGGCCCTCAGGTCCATGGTCACCTTGTGCTTCCCCCCCAGCAGAGCCTGCAGCATGGAGTCGGCCGACATGCGGACCTTCCTCAGGGCCGGCTTCTTCACTCCGGCCAGCTCCACCACCTTCAGCTTCAGATCGTTGATCTGGAGGCAGAAGACACGGTAACGTCCTCGAGCACGACTCAGTATCTTACTGTAATCACCGATCACTGATGATCCATATTAACAGATACAACTCATATATCATCTGTTATTATAGATAATTATGTCTGTTATATATCATCTGATATTATAGAGTATATAAAGTCATTAGAATGACCTTTACCAGCTGCAACATTTAAGTGATGAACACATTAATGCAACAATAATTAGAATAAATTATTCTGCAGAATGAGTGCTAATACTTTATTTTCTTTATTGCATTAAAGGGTTTAAAGGTTGCAGCAGCTTTCACCTCTTTGTCGGCCTTTTGCACTTTGGACTCGGTGTCGTATCTCTCCTCGTCGATCTTGTCGAGGATCTGGTGCAGCTTTTTGCAGATTTCCTGTTGATATGAAAAAGAAACAAAAGTCATCTCTTCTGCTCGTCTTTGGACTAAAGTTCATCTGCTTCAGGGTTTTTTTACCATCAGAGTCGCCTGGTCTCCGCTCATTTCGGGGGCGGAGCATTTCTCCGCCATGTAAGCGTCTTTAGCGGCTTTATTGTCGATGGTTTCCTGCTCCAGCCAGGAAGCAGCGATCTGCAGGATCACACTCTGCAGGACAAACATGGATTAGTGAGCCGGCCAACAGGGCACAGACCCAGGGGCCCAGAGAGCCAGGGGCCCCACAGGCCTTCACCGGCAAAATGTACCTCAAAGAGACACGTTCAAACCAGGAAGTGACTCAAAACGAGCACAAAGAAACACAAAACGACCAGGAAGTGACTCAAATAGCCACAGAACCTTAAAACAAATACAAAGAGACACTAAGCAAATGCAGTGAAACAAAACGACTACAGAAAGGAGCAAAATGACCACAAAGATACACAGAACAACTACAAAGATACACAGAACAACTACAAAGATACACAGAACAACTACAAAGATACACAGAACAACTACAAAGATACATAGAACAACTACAAAGATACACAGAACAACTACAAAGATACACAGAACAACTACAAAGATACACAGAACAACTACAAAGATACACAGAACAACTACAAAGATACACAGAACAACTACAAAGATACATAGAACAACTACAAAGATACATAGAACAACTACAAAGATCATAGAACAACTACAAAGATACACAGAACAACTACAAAGATACACAGAACAACTACAAAGATACACAGAACAACTACAAAGATACACAGAACAACTACAAAGATACATAGAACAACTACAAAGATACACAGAACAACTACAAAGATACACAGAACAACTACAAAGATACACAGAACAACTACAAAGATACATAGAACAACTACAAAGATACATAGAACAACTACAAAGATCATAGAACAACTACAAAGATACACAGAACAACTACAAAGAGACATAGAACAACTACAAAGAAACATAAAAAGACTACAAAGAGACAAAATTAAAAGAAAAAGACACAGAATAACTACAAAAAGATTCAAAACAACCACAAAGACACAAAAGATAACCACAAAAAGACACGTGGCATAAAAAAAAGACAAAATGACAACACGAAGAGATGCAAAACAACCACAAAGAAACTCAAAACAACCACAAAGAGACAAATGGCACACATAATGGGAACATAAAAATATACAAAATGACAACACAAAGGAGCAACACAACCACAAAGAGACCGCAAAGAGATGCATCAGAACTACAAAGAGACACAGAACAACAAAGAAACTCAAAACAACCACAATGAGACAAATGGAACACAAAGATACACATAATGGGAACATAAAAAGACAAAAAATAACAACACAAAGGAGAAAAATAACCACAAAAAGACAGAACAACCACAAAGAAACATAAAACCAGTATAAAGTCTGAGTCTTGTTGGTGGGTGGTTGCATGTCTGGTTCTGGGCCCGTTGTCCACCAGGACACGGAGACCGATTACAGCTGGTGTTAAGTTACGACAGTAAACAGATAAACATGAGCTCACGCCCAGCAGACAGCTGGAGGACCCACGTCTGTATTTATTAGTTATTTCCTCCTGATTATAAAGACATTGTTACGTCTCACCTTGAGATGGTGCCTGCGGCTCGATGTCATCTTCTTTCCCCTTTAATCAACGAAGAAGCGTATTAATAACGATGTCCAGGGATTCTCATACCAGGGATTCTCATAAAACATTGAATATTGTTAAATCTAGAGACAATTCTGTCTTTAGATTAAGAATAAACAATAAACTCATACTCACTCAGACATCTTGACTTCTTTTTAGTTTCAGACTCTAACTATTAGAAAAATGAAACAATTAAAACCATATAAAGTTAGTTACCTAAACACTTGTTTTCTAAACCGATGAACAATAACATACAATATTATTATATTATACAAATCAGGAAATATCAAAGACTTTAAATCTGCTATAAAACTTAACTAGTATTTGTATATAAACTAATAAACTGAACCAACATAATTTTATTGGATTATTTAATTAATCATACAAACATAAACTTTATAATCAAACTATCTATTCTCTTTATTATTATTTTAAAATCACTTCTCTTACAATTATTTGAAAATTCTTAAGTTTTAAAACATTTTATCTAAAACTTTCAAATTAAAATATGCTTTTTTATATTTTAATGTTTTTGTTCTAATAGGAATTTATTTGAATCATGTTTCAAAATGTAAATTCCACTTTCTTAATTCATTGTACAGTAAATATATAGAATACTATCATTTTTATTTTTTTATTAAATTAAAAATATTCTATTTTTACTTTTTAACTATTAACTAAATGTTAAATAATAATAGTTAATATTCTTCTAAGCAAAACAAAACACAACAGATGAATCATCTCATGTGATTCCAGAAGGTCAAAGACAAAAATATATCTATAAACTTCTTTATATTAATAAATTCAGTGTTAGTTTCTGTGTTTGTCAAACTGCGGTCTGAGGGCCTCTGGGGGCCCCTCAGCAGCTTCCAGGGGACCATTTCTGTGTGAGGTCAGATCTAATCCTGGCTGGGGGTTTAAAGGTCAACGGTGACATTCATGAGGATTTGTTTATGAGCGGTAACGAGAGAGGTAAGTGACGGAATTACTAATCAGATAAAAATCTAAATATAATTTTAACCAAACTCTGATTCATAATTTCACTAATTTAATATTATATATATATAAATATATATATATATATATATATATTTATATATATATATATAATATATATTCATAATTTCACTCGTTTAATATTATATATATATATAATATATTCATATATTCATATATATAAATAGATATATATATAATATTAAACGAGTGAAATTATGAATATATATATTATATATATATATATATATATATATATATATATATATATATAATACATGTATGTATATACATACATATATATATATATATATAATATATAATAAAAAGATATAAAAGGTTTTTCATGCTCTTGAAAAGCCTTTTTCAAGAGCATTTGTTTTAATTTATGAATGTGTTTACTATGATTATTATTATTAATATTGTTAGTGTAGTTGTTGTGTATATATATATATATATATATATATATATAATATTGAAATTATGAATATATATATATATAATATAATAAATATATATATAATATAATATATATATATATATATATATATTCATAATTTCACTAGTTCAATATTATATGAATTATATATATAAAAGGCTTTTAATGCTCTTATTGTTTTCATTTGTGGATGTTTTCACTACGATTATTATTATTATTATTATTATTATTAATATTGTAGTTGTTTTTGTGATTACAGCAGTCCAACCCCTCTCATTAATCCTGTGGATGCAGAATCAGTGGATTTGAGGTTTTCTACGCCAACTGACCGGTTGGGTTCTAAAGATCAGCAGAAATATGATATTAAGAATATTTCCCCTCGGAGGTCACCGGACACACGAGACTCAGAGGAGACGACCTGAAGGAGCCAGACGCTCCACGTCGCGGAGAAAGACAAAAACAAAAAGCATCCACGACTTCTTCAGGTGGAGACGCACAACTTCACAAGTGTTTAATGCAAAAGATCAGAAAGTTGAGACATTCAGAAGAAGAACTCAACTCCTGAATCACTTAAAACTTGTGTTTTTCTTTGGATACAGAAACTAAACTGCTCCATCTTTTTGTTTCTGAGAACTCCAGATGACACGTTGTTCCATATGAACAGATTTAACTGATATTAAGTACTTTATTTGTCCAGAAAAGCTCTTTTTTTAAACATTTTTGCAAACCAGAACATCAAGCCATCGTCAAAACTAGTAAAACGTGTGATTGTTACTTCAAAGTGAACAGAAGATAAAGATTCACCTTCACTTGAAACCCACACAGGAGAAGAGTTCCTCACCTTCGCAGTGACGATGACGAGGAGGAGGAGGAGGAGGAGGACAGGGACCGACTGGAGGACCGGGACGTGGCGAGAGGAGGCGCAGACTAACCAGTGAACTCTGCGGCGGGTTATATGCACTCTGACTTCTCTTTTAAGGCCACGAGGAGCTCCTGAAATACCTTCATCCTCTGAGCGCCCGCCTCGTAAATCCCCATCACCCACGTCAGCTCCGTCCTCGTGCGGGAGAAGAGAAAGTTATAGTTATAGTTATAGGTCAATATATATTCACACCTCGAGTCGTTGGACAGGAGAAGAATGTAACCTGATAACAGATTACTAATAAAGTATCGTTGTTTTCAGGACTCGTAAATGAACTTTTATCTGTAAAGTCACAGCTCGAAGACTTTTTATAGACAAAAACATTCTCTCAACGTTTATTTTATTGATTATGTTTATATTGTTTCATATGACTTCTTCTCACATGTCGCTCCTTTTGCTTGATGTTGACTGTTTTTAAATTGTTTTTATTCATTCATTTATTTGTCAACCTTTTATGTTCACTATTTGTCTATTTTGATAAGTGCTATATCAACAGTGTATTATTATTATTAGTAATAATAATAATTAATAGTAGTAGTAATAATAATAATTATTATTATTATTATCATTGCTACTACTAATAATTATTATCATTATTAGTAATAATAATAATAATAACAATAAAATTAAACTTATAATAATAATATTATTATTATAAATATACAAAAGCTTTAGTTTTACAATAATCCTAATTAGGAAAAATGTAAACCAGATAAAAAATAAAAGCCTTTAGAAGTTCTGATTTTACATGTTTACATGTTTTTTAAGAATAATTTAACAATAGCTGGAAAAATTATTATTAGCCGGCACATTTACGTTGATGGTGATTAAAAAAACAAAACAACAATCATAAAAAAAAAGAACAGAAGTGAGAAGAAGTTAATAAAGACGTTAAAGGTCCTGAAGAATTCAGACTTACTAAATAAATAGTTACGAGACCTGAAACCAGGTCTGTGTTTTACACAGGACCCGAACTGAGGTCTCCTGGGTGAAAGTCCTGCGTTTGTTTGATGCTGTAAAAAGTAGAAAAAGTAGCGTGGAATTAAAAGTAGACGTGAAATGTAAATATTTAAGTAAAGTACGAGCACCTGAGCGTGTGCTTAACATTCCAGCAGCAGGTAAATAAAATATCAATAAAGAGATAAAGACTTCAGAGACTCACCTTCTCTGTTGCTGCTGCAGCTCAGATCCAGACTGAAGACAGAAATAAAACTAAACGGTTAAAACAAAGACCAATAACTTCAGCTTCATGCTGTATGAAACAATATTTACTGGAGAAAATATTAATAATGTTAATTAAATAGAAAGAGATGATGCTCACCTTCTGTTGGAGTCCATCTCTGATCAATAGTGTCCATTAGGAGATAATAATGAATAAATAAAATACATATATATGAGGTATAACTGTGACAGTTAACTACATTAAAATGCTAATATTTTATGCAAAGTTTCATATGAAAATGTTCGAGAAGTTTTTTCCAAGTGTTTTTTTTTCTTCTTTTATTTTTAGTAAAAAAATTTTATTATTATTATTATTATTACTATGTTTAGATGATTCCTTTCGCACAAAAATTTGTTCAAACTTTTTGTGATTTAAATAATTTAAAGTCTTCTGTCCTGAGACGAAGACAGAAGGTGTGAAACAGGAAGTCTTCTACTGACCCCTTGTGGTCGATGGAGGCAACAACACCTCAACACTATAACACGATGTACTATAATGTAATTATAACGTAGATGGAACTAGATTTAAGTGTTTATTAATGTATTTATAAAAAGCTATAACTACGTAGATAATAAGACTAAATAGTAATAAACAGCTCTAATAATATGAAATACATTACAGTGTTTAATAAGACAATTAAATGTTTATATGCTGCTTATTAATGATACATGAAGGGACTTAGAGTAAATTGTTGCAGAATACGATAATTATTATTAAATGGATGAGGTGGTTAAAAAAAACCTAAACATTGTTGATTTTCAAACAAGGAGGAGGAGGAGGAGGAGGAAGAGGAGGAGGAGGAGGAGGAGGAGGAGGAGGAGGAGGAGGAGGAGGAGGAGGAGGAGGAAGGAGGAGGAGGGAGGAGGAGGAGGAGGAGGAGGAGGGAGGAGGAGGAGGAGGAGGAGGAGGAGGAGGAAGAGGAGGAGGAGGAGGAGGAGGAGGAGGAGGAGGAGGAGGAGGAGGAGGAGGAGGTTTGAAATCCTTAGTTATATTATATAGGATATTATTACATCATATTTATGGTTAATTACTAATTAAAATGTAATTACTAAATACAAATTATCTTTAAAATATACATTTTACAAACATTTATACTGAGCATATCTCAAGTTCACCTACTTTTTCTAGAGCTTTCAGCAGTGTCTCATGGTCTTCTTCAGCAGATGTTTAGGTTTGGTCACGTGACAGGTTGCCGTGGTAACGAGTGGTAACGGAGTCGAAAGCTCTGGAAAGGCTCGTAAGTGAACATTGAGTTGAGAACAGTTTACCAGAGATATATTTTTGGGGTTGAGTTTATTTAAAATATGAAATTTCTAAATTTGAACTCATCTAAAAAAAATTCAAATTAAAAAAACCCACAACAATGAAAGTTTCTTCCTGAATCTGTGAAGCGACTTTTAAACAAAGCCGAGTCAGAATTCACTTTTCACAGCTCCCTGAACACGTAAATATGGATGAAAATACAAATAACTTCAGTCCCGTTCACATCAATCAGCTGTTTTTAAATTCTAATGACATTAAAGAAGAGTAACTATAATTTTGTTTAAGTTAATATGAACTTTGACTCTCAGTAAATGTGTTCACGGTCCCTGAATGATAACAAAAAACAAGCCTTAATTCTCTTTAAGTGTCGGTTTTGCGTTAAAAAACAAACAGGAAAGAAGCTGAATGTTGCTTTGTGTGTTTTACGTGTTTTACGTGTTTTATGTGTTTTACGTATTTTACGTGTTTTATGTGTTTTATGTGTTTTTTGTGTTTTATGTGTTTTACGTATTTTACGTGTTTTATGTGTTTTACGTGTTTTATGTGTTTTACGTGTTTTACGTGTTTTCTGTGTTTCGTCTGCAGCGTCACGGAGTCAGAGACAGAATACCTCACGACGACCAGCAGACGTAAGAGGCAAAACACGTTTATTACCAAAAACAATACGAAGCAGGAAGTTGTCAAAAGTGAACCTCAGCAGCACAGCAGGAAACAGGAAGTGTCCCTTCAGAATAAAAGTCTAATATTAGAGAGAGACACCAGAGACTAAAGGGGCCGCGTGTCACCTGAACCACTCGCTTTACAAATGTACAATAACAGGCCGAGCTGAAACTCACAGTTTTAATGAAACAAAAAAAAAAGTTCTTTCAATTCAATTCAAAATTCCATAAATTCCATAAATTCCATAAATTCCATAAAAAAAAGTCTTTAGGCGGTCTCGAACATCTTCTTCCTGTCGGCCTTGTCCTCGATGTTCTTACGCCAGTCGCCAGCGGCTTCCAGCGGCTGCAGAGGAGGAAGATGAATTATTATTATTATTATTATTAAAAGTTATTTCAATCAGAATCAAGTTTGTTTTCAAGTGTTGAAGATTTTGACTTTATTGTATTCAGAAAACTATTTTCATTCAAACTTCTGCTTTGCGTCATTTCTCACACAATAAGAAGTGTTTTTTGTCTTGTTTGTGTCCAAAAAATGTGAACACGAAATATTTTGGTGTAAATTTACAACTTTAATACTTAATTATTTGTTTTTTTTCTTGGAATATTAACCCCTCCCCCTCTGATTTTTGTTTCGACCTGTATCACTATATGTTTGTTTTATCTAATATTTAAGTTTCTTTATAAAAACATATTATAACTTTATAATCTCAGAGATATTCAAGTTTTGGTGTAAATTTACAACTTTAATACTTAATTCTTTGTTTTTCTTCTTGGAATATTAACCCCTCCCCCTTTGTTTTTTGTTTCGGCCTGTATCACTATGTTTGTTTTATCTAATATTTATATTATCTTCCTTAATACAGACGCATGTTTAACTTAAAGTAACTAAATCTGGTAAATCAGATGCAAAAGTCATAATTTTTCTGTACACATAATTCTGTTGAACACGTCTTTCTGGAAGTAGAGTAT
Source organism: Ophiodon elongatus (assembly GCA_016806645.1). NCBI lineage: Eukaryota > Metazoa > Chordata > Actinopteri > Perciformes > Hexagrammidae > Ophiodon > Ophiodon elongatus. The sequence continues at coordinate 19,973 of JACSYO010002118.1, forward strand.
TTTCTTTTTTATTCTGACTTTGGACAAAACAATTTTGAACAAAATCGGACACAGTAAAGTTAATCTGAATTAACTTTATAATGGTAATAATGTTTCTAATATGTCTGTCCCTTGTATGAAGTTAATAGTGTTAATATCTTTGTAATAATGTTGAGGTTTGGCCTAAACAAACACTGAAGGTGTGACTTTGGGCCCTGGGTCATTGTGACAACATTTATCAAAATATTCACGATATTTACAAACAAGTCGATTAATGGAGAAAATAATCAGCAAATTAATCCATAATGAGAATAATCATTAGTTAATAGTTAAAAATAAGCACCACCCCAGCCAATAAAATAACAATAATAACAATAATAACAATAATGATAATAGTAATTAATAATATTATTATTATCTAATGACATAAAATTATATATTTTTATACTTTTAATACTTAAACTACATGTTCCCCATTATGTAATGCAGTATTATCTGAGTACTTTTCCTGTACTAAAGCATCAGAATACTGAATGATGCCTGCAGTGATTAAATATTGTAATATCGTGTAATAAGTGCGTAGCTCACCTCCTCCTTGACCTCCTTCTTGACCTGCTTCAGGTTGGCCCTCAGGTCCATGTTGACCGTGTGCTTGGAGCCCAGCAGAGCCTTCAGCATGGCGTCAGCAGACATGCGGACTCTCTTCAGGGCGGGTTTCTTCACTCCTGCCAGGTCCACCACTTTGATCCTCAGGTCTTCAATCTGAGAGCGACCGAGGACAAGTCTGATGATATGTCTTTCTTTATGTCATCAAATCGCATGAAAGACTCAGAAGCAGAAGTTTGTTTTGACTCTGACACTTTTGAAGCCTCGAGTTCGACATTTTGGCCGTCGCCATCTTGTTTTTATTGCAACCAGTGAACAGGAAGTGACCGTATATGGACTGAAGAGGATGTAGCGACCTGTCAATCACCCTGTAGCCCCGCCCCTAAAGCATCCCCAGCTTTATGGTCTGTTTGACTCTAAATGGACCATAATTTACTAAATGAACATCATGCTGTATTGAAGAAGACTTGAAACTAGAGATTGAGACATAAACTCATGTTTACAATGTTTACTGAGGAATAAATCAAGAGAGAAGTAGAGTCATTTTCTATAGACTTCTATACAACCAGAGGAGTCGCCCCCTGGTGGTCAGGAGAGAGAATGCAGCTTTAACACATGAAGCTTTGACTTCTATACAACCAGAGGAGTCGCCCCCTGGTGGTCAGGAGAGAGAATGCAGCTTTAACACATGAAGCTTTGACTTCTATACAACCAGAGGAGTCGCCCCCTGGTGGTCAGGAGAGAGAATAACCCTAACATCTTTGTTCTCAACTACTATATTATTTATACAATATTTACAATATTTATAAAACAAACAACAAAACAAACCTATTGTTTAGGCCTCCACTCGAAAATTGCATGCCCATACTAAAAAGAGTATATCTCTGCAACCACAAGGTATATTTGGATACTGGTGCTGTTATTATAAAGGGAACACCTGTGAGATGTGTTCAGATGTGTAAATATCAGTATATATATTACTGGTTAAGAGTAAATGAAGATGGCACACAGCAAAAATAAAAAAAAAGGTTACAGTTCGCCTAAAAAACAAAACACTTTCAGGATGATTACCCCTTAAGAATGATGCAGCTGCAGGTTTAAACGTCTACCAAGTCATAGCACAATATGTGAACATTCTCTCTGCAAAGATTGACTTTGATAAAGTGAAGCAGAAAAAGATTAGAGAGTCTTTAGTACAGACAGTTTAGGTGAGGTCTCCAAATCTGGCATTTTGGCACATTTTGGCACATTTTGGCACATTTTGGCACCATCTGTGCCATTTGAATTGTCTCATTTACCAAACTATATATTTCACTTGCATATCAGTAATGGTGTTCAATACGTCCAAATACGGCAGTAACATATACAATGCCAAACCAAAATAATGTTCTGTGCTCTGAAGCTCATTTGACAGAACATTCTGTCAAATGAGATTGACAGCACTGTTAGCCAATCAGAATCAGTCCTGTGAGAAGCGCCAGCTCCTGTAGGCTGAAAGTCTAACCCTCCCCCACGTGGAAATTCTGGCACTTTACGAGCCCGGAATGATTTCAGTGCAACACAGGAAGTATGTCGAACATATTTCAGTGTGGATTTAGCGGAAGAAACGTAGCTTTCACAGCTTTTCATCGAATGTAAGTGAAGTTTTTCAAAAATCGCTTGATATAGAAACTTCTGATGCTGGTGTTCATTGGCTCACATCTCGCTGATGCTTTGGTGTAGAGGGATTTGATGGATACGTGCAGAGTCTGTGGACTGTCTGTCTGTTTGTTTATAGCATAAAGCTAGGTAGCCTTGAGAGCTGCATAAAGCTAGGTAGCCTTGAGAGCTGCATAAAGCTAGGTAGCCTTGAGAGCTACATAAAGCTAGGTAGCCTTGAGAGCTACATAAAGCTAGGTAGCCTTGAGAGCTGCATAAAGCTAGGTAGCCTTGAGAGCTACATAATTGGCGGGTGGTCGAGTCGCTGGCGAAATATAGATATTGATATTTGGTAATTCATTTAGTTGGTGTTTGAGTTGTGTTTGGAGCATGTAAAAACGGCTTATATATTATCGTAGCCCTGGTTCTGCTGTTTCATTTGATGTGCAACATCATTATATTCTTTTGTGATTAGTCCATTGTTTCACAGTCTTTTCCCCAACCTCTCACTATAACCCAATTGGGGGCCGCTCGGGCTCGGAAGTTATCGCCTGATCTTCCTCGTGATGAACGAACCTCATTTGCATAAAGTTGAGGGAAGAGTCATGATTATGCAAATTGAGCATCTCCACCATTAGATGCTTTCAGGTCATTTTTAACTGAAATAAAACTTTTCCTGATGGGTTATAAGTCATGAACTTACAGACAAAACAGGAAAAATTTGAAAAATTAGAGGAAAATAAGATCAAACTACACAAACTGTCTAATATAAGCCAACTGACACACGTTCAGTCTGAAGACTTGACAGTTGTCTCCTTCCTGTCCTGTAAATGAAGCAGCAACCGTACCTCTTTATTAGCTTTGCCCACTTTGGACTCCAAGTCGTACCGTTCTTCATCCACTTTGTCGAGGGTAGCGCCCAGTTTTTTGCAGGTTTCCTGAAGACACGAACAAACGTGACGTTTAGTTACTGATCACAAACCTCCACTGATGAACGTCAGACTTCACAACGCTGTTCAAGAAGCACTTTTCCTTCGGCCGCCGTCGTGGAAACTTTCATTTGCAAACATATCTCGTCACTGTGCATTTGAAACGTCCACCTCCCTCCGTTCTTTGCCGATGTTGAAGACATTGAAGACGGCCTTTACCAATCTCTAAAACAGTTTATATCAAGAGACAATGATATTTTGGATACACTTTGGCTCCTGTTTTTGGATAATTAGGCTCAATAACTCTAGTTGTTTTATTCCAGTAAGGTCAAGTACTGGGATTGTGATGAATGTTTCGGTCTCCAGCTCCTAACCGAAGGCTCTCTCACCATGAGGGCGGCCTGGTCTCCGCTCTTGTTGGGTGCAGGACAGTTCTCGGCCATGTAGACCACCTTGGCGGCCGCGATGTCCTTCTTCTCCTGAATGAGCCAACCGGCCGCGATCTGAAGCATCACGCTCTGCAGGACACACGGAGCAGAAGTCGAGAAGTCGTCTTTTCATGAGAGCTTTGATTAAATGTTTACTATATTTCTACATGCAAAGAGATGATCAAATTATGTTTTTCATATGTATAATCTGACAAAAGAATAAGTCCTTATTCTCAGCCCATCTATTTATATATCTCTATTATACTCTATTACGCTTTAATTCAAGTCAACTTGGAACTGAACAACATCGATATGATCCTGAACCAGTCGAGGCTAAAACACTGTATTATTAACAATTACTAAAAACAAATCAAATCAACGAACACGTGGCCCTGAAACACAGTTAAAGCTTCCAGCTGACGACACGTCAACATATAAACCAACTTGAAGAAATTGCTAATCTCACCAAAACAGTTCGATCAATTTAAATCTGTTCAGTGTTCTTTAAACTTTTCTTTAAACACTCTGTGAGTGTGTTGGACCGTCTCCACCAGCAGGGGGCGTCTCAGAGCTGATGAGGATTCAAATAAAACCAACACGTCGCCTCAAGCTGAACTTAAGTCTGCTGATGAAAATCTAAACAATAACTCGTATTCCTAAAGTCCTAAATTCTAAATGTTAATGTACCAAAAGTAAAAGTACTCACCCTGCAGAATAATATGTATTTAATAATTGTTATTTTTAATGATGCATTAATGTGTTCATATACTGCTGGTAGTTTAATCTATAAAAATACATCAACATGTATTACTTGATTAATAATCTGAATCTGGAAAGTAACTTAAGCTGTTAAATGAATGTAATGAAATAAAAAGTACAATATGTACCTTTGAGGTTTAGTGGAGGAGAAGTATAAAGTAAATGTACACAGATAATCAATAATCAAACATATTGAAACATACATAAATAAACTAAGTACATTATTATTGTACTTCTTTACTTCACTCCATTTATCTGATTACTTACTGACTTAGTTACTTTGCAGTATTTGTATTATTTGTATACAATATTATACATTAATGTTGCTGTATTATTACAGATAAAACTACTAGCAGCACATTAACTCATTTAAATGAGCTGCAACATTAAAGTGATGAACTCATTAATGTGTCAATAATTATATTATAATAAAATTATATTATTCTGAAATGGAATGCTGAATTTTGGATGCGGGACTTTTACTTGTAACCGAGTATTTCTACTCTATGGTATTACTACTTTTGCTTAAGTAAAAAGTACTAATCAATGACCCGACAGACAGGACGTGACCCGACAGACAGGAAGTGACCCGACAGACAGGAAGTGACCCGACAGACAGGAAGTGACCCGCGTACCTTCAGGTGATGCCTGCGGCTCGAATTCATCTTCTTACTGCAAAGATCACAAACAACGATGTGAGTTTATTTACAGAGAAAAACTGTTTATTTACAGAGAAAAACTGTTTATTTACAGAGAAAAACTGTTTATTTACAGAGAAAAACTGTTTATTTACAGAGAAAAACTGTTTATTTACACAGAAAAACTGTTTATTTATACAGAAAAACTGTTTATTTACAGAGAAAAACTGTTTATTTATACAGAAAAACTGTTTATTTACACAGAAAAACTGTTTATTTACAGAGAAAAACTGTTTATTTACAAAGAAAAACTGTTTATTTACAGAGAAAAACTGTTTCTAACGACGACCTCGTCGCAGAGTGATTTAAATGGTTTTATGAGTTAATAAATATGTTTTATCAGGATGAAGTGTTTGTTGTTGTAATATTGATTTCAGCCACAAGAGGCTGCAGTGCACCACGACGTCGTGTTCTTAACCAGACTAAAAGCATTCATGTTTTCATTTCTCCAAACACAACGTACACATGTATATGTATATATATATGTATATATATATATATATCTATATATATATATATAGATATATATATATATACATACATACACCTGTTTTAATGATGACATTTTCTTAATAATAATACATCCTGTTCTAACTATTTAAAATCAGACTTTAAATCACCAGATTTTTTAACATTAAATAAAATATTTCTGTTTCTCTTCTGAACTTTAACGATGTGTTTTATAAAATGTTTTAATGTTTCATGTTAGGAGGCGTTACTTTCAGTTTACTGAACACATCGTATTCTACATCCTCCCATCCTTCTCTCTTTCCTTTCCTCCCTTCCTCCCTTCCATCCTTCTCATTTTCCTTTCCTCCCTTCCATCCTTCTCTCTTTCCTTTCCTCCTTTCAATCCTTCTCTTTCCTTTCCTTTCCTCCCTTCCATCCTTCTCTCTTTCCTTTCCTCCCTTCCTCCCTTCCTCCCTTCTCTCTTTCATTTCCTGCCTTCCTCCCTTCCATCCTTCTCTCTTTCCTTTCCTCCCTTCCTCCCTTCTCTCTTTCCTTTCCTCCCTTCTCTCTCTTTTCTTTCCTCTTCTGTCACGTCAAGTTTATTCTCGATCATAAATAATAATCTGAACAGATATAATAGTCTGTGTCCTCCTTCCTTCTTTATGTCCTATTCTCTTTCCTTTTCTTCTTTTTACATCCATCCTTTCTTTGTCTCAGACTTTCCTTCATCCTTGATTCCTCTGTCCTCTCTCTCTTTCCTTCCTCCTTTCCTCTCTCAGTCCTCCGTTCTCCACCTTTTCTTTTCCTTTTCTGATCCAGATGAATAAATCATCACGTTTTACCCCAGAACCAAAACCCTCTTCCCGAGTACTTCCTTCCCTTCAGGTACTCGTTATGTTTTACTGCTGATACTTCTGAACCTGAATACTCAGAATTAAATCAAATGACTCGCAATCAAATATTTTAACACTGTGGCAAATTTTTTCTATGAAATATACAGAATTTTTTTTGAAATCCATAAATATTAACAATCAATAATCCAGAAGTCACTTACTCAGACATGATGGCGGTTTCTCTTCTTCACGACCTGTTTGATGGAAACAGAAGAAGAAGAAGTAGAAGGAGAAGAAGAAGGAGACGAAGGAGAAGAAGGAGAAGGAGACGAAGGAGAAGGAGACGAAGGAGAAGAAGGAGAAAATGAAGTTGAAGATGAAGAAGAAGTTGAGAATGAACGATGTTATCATGCGCCGCTCCTCTTAAATATCAGAGCTCTCTGGATGAAAGATGATCTATTAAACGTTGATGACGGGGCTAAGTTTGGCCTTCGGGTCAAATGTCGGCGCTGACGCCTGATAAGCTCCTTTACAGGTGTTCAGAACCAAACCTCCCCCGGGACCTAACACTTCAACTCCTTTCAGGGGGAAGTGCTGAGGCAGCACAACGGCTGCCAGCCGCAGTCTGTCAACACACACACACACACACACACACACACACACACACACACACACACAAACACACAAACAGACACACACACACACATAGACACACACACACACACACACACACACACACACAGACACACACACACACACACACACACACACACACACACATATTTACACACACACTGCACAAACAAACCAGGCTGCACAAAGAATCAGATTTCAAGAGTTATTTTTTAACTATAAATAATTCGAGGTTTTAGTTTTTCATCTCATTAAATCAGAATAACAAGCTGAGATCATCAGGGCTGATTTTAAGAATAATAATACAAAAAAATGACTTTAATCTATATTTATTTACACTGAAGAAACATAAAAGAAACTCCTCAGATCAAAACAATCTCAGTTTCACAGATCAAAGCTACAGAAACTTTAAAAACCTTTAAAACCACAACAACTATATTAAAAACAACAAAATCCCTTTTATTCTAACAAATCATTTCATTTTTATGCTTTTTAGTCGCCCTCGGCCCAGAGGTCACACTTATGAACCAGTTCGCTGAAGAAGAAGAAAGACTAATAAAAAAGTCATTTTTAAGAGATCATTTGAAGCGTTTCCACAACAAACCCGACATAATAACCCGTTATTTTAAATTCAATATAAAAACACAGCTGAATTGTTCGTCTCTCGTCTCGTTTTAAGTCTCTGAAACTGAACCGGGACCAGCGCTTCAGTCGGAAAGAAGATTTCGCTAAAAAAAAGAAAAGAAAAAAAAAAAGTCTCGACGGCTAAATTTGCCTCCAAACCGCAGAAAAACTCTCAGAGAGCAAAACTCATCATCGTCATCATCATCATCATCATCATCATCATCATCATCATCATCATCTTCGTCTTCTCTCAAATCACAAGATCAGCCAGAATAAAGAGGATCAGAAGCCTCGAGAGAGAGAAGAAGCATCACAGACAGCAGAAAGCTCCGGAAACCAGACCAGAACCGTCCAGAACCTCCAGACACGAAGCCGGAGGCAAACAAAGCCTCTTCATCACCAACAGCCCCCCCTCCCCCTCATCCCCCTCCCTCCCCCTCCCCCCAAAAAACAAACAAACACTTTGTATCCGTTCTCCGGCTTCGAGCGAGGAAGAGGAGGAGGAAGGACGAGGAGCTGGTCTCACCTGCGAGGAGACGGAGTGGTGGAGGAGGCGGAGGAGGCGGCAGTGGATCCACTCGGCCCCGCGGGGGCTTTATATACACGGGGCCCCGACATGGATATGGAGCCCCTGTTTATGGAAGCGCAGGATCCTCAGGCCAATCGGCCAGCAAGGTCCTGAAATATCATCATCGCCTGCCAACGTCCAATCAACAAGGCGTCGCCGAGGAGGAGCCGGGATCCTTTTAGGACTCCGCTCGGGGCCAAAGGGCTATAAACAGGGAGGAAAAGGGCCATAAAACCGCCAGCCCAAGACCGCCAGCCCAAGACCGCCAGTCCAAGACCGCCAGTTCAAGACCGCCAGTCCAAGACCGCCAGTTCAAGACCGCCAGTCCAAGACCGCCAGTCCAAGACCGCCAGTCCAAGACCTGCAGCCCAAGACCTGCAGTCCAAGACCGCCAGTTTAAGACCGCCAGTCCAAGACCGCCAGTCCAAGACCGCCAGTTCAAGACCGCCAGTCCAAGACCGCCAGTCCAAGTCCTGCAGCCCAAGACCTGCAGTCCAAGACCGCCAGTCCAAGACCTGCAGTCCAAGACCTCCACCCAGACGGAGGCGGGGTCAAACTGTGTGTTTGGGTCAGGAAACAGGTGGAGGTGCTGTGGTGACGGAGAGCAGATGATCTTTACAGTTTAAACACAAAGTGTTAACGTTCCCCTTCACCTCAGAGTAACGAGCTGTGAAGGAGACGTTTAAAAAGGGAAATCTGTTGATTCGCTAGAAATCATATTTATACTCATATTTATTCATATTTAGAGTCTTGAGGTTCTTTTCAAACTTTCAGCATGAAAACAGATAAATCCTGTTTTTCCTCCCGTTAACGGTTCTCCGGGGAAGCCTCCCTCCTCGCGGGTCCTTCACCACCTCCACGTCCTGCAGATGGTAAACGACTCCAACGGGGAAATTTGTGATTTGTGAAATTGAGCTGCACAAATAAAAATGTAATTGAAATCTAAACGTGGTGAAACTTGAGAGCCTAAAAAAAAACAAGCCACGAATAATAAGACGCCAACGTTGCATCTTTAATATGAATCTGCATCAGGATGAGGATAAACATGAAGGATCACCTGAGTCGACCTGAGGAAACGTCACAAACACTAATTACATTTCTCACTAAAGACCCGTCCTTAAAAAGTTAGTGAGGGATGGGATGGAATCCCCCACCCACCCACCCCCTCCCCCACACCCCCCCCCCCCACACCCACCCCCGTCAGCTGGTGGTTTGATCCTCCGTCTCCACAGCTGCGAGCTAACGAGGAGCTTTAACGCTCCAACAGAGTTTAAATCGTTTCATATAAACACAAAAATACTCTTTATTAAAAAAATACTGTTGCACATTAAAAACTCCTTTTAATGTGCAACAGTTAAAATCACTTTGACTAAAATAAAGAGATGTTTCTGACGTGTGCAACATCTCGTGTTCTCTTAACTCTTAGCCCTCGGGACCCGGGGGAATAAAGGTGAAGCAGTTTAAAGGATCCTGACTCGACCTTTAGATGTAAACAAGGATTTAAGTACTTTAAAAGATGTTTAAAGGGAAATGACAATAAAAGATGAACAAAGATTTCTTCAGACATTTTCTTTTTTTTTTTTTTACAGAAAATTGCCGTTATCTGGAAGACGTTTTTTTTTTACGATCATCCGAACGTAAAAAGCAAAGTTCCAGGAGTCCTTTACTTTTCTGGAATATTTAAAAAATTCACACTTGAAATTCCAACATGTTTTTGAAAGAAAACCATGCAGAAGGAAAACAAACAAATATGAAAATGAGCTGCGAGTTCAGAGCCAGGTTCAAAAGAGAGAGAAAGCCACCTGGGAACCTTTGATATCACTTTTAACTATTGCTCTAAATAAAAAGTGCTTAGCCAGCTCACATATCTGCCCTCTATAAATACCCTGATCACTGGCTGGCCTGGTTAGCTTTCATCTTGGATTGTGGATCTGCCCATCAGAAAGGCTTCCAGACCCCGAGGCCCTCTCATATTAACACTCGCGCTATAAAAATATGTGGGCATGAATTCAGGCGGGCGGGAACATTTTCCATGTGGATAACGTTACGCCGTGACTCGCTCATAAAAAGCATTCTTACTTAATTGCGACACACTTTGGTGATGCCCTGATTTGTCCTCTAGCTCCACCAGCTGGTCAACACTGTCAAGACTCTGGTTTATGACCAGACACTTTGTGTTTAGTACCAATTAGCAACTGCTAGCATGCTAACACATACCTGCCCAGAGTTTACATGTCGGCTTTGGACGGGTCAGTGTCTCACATGAGGCACCGTCTTTATTAAAATAAACTCTGAACAGGAAACAACTTTAGGTTTAGGTTTAACAAAAGTGACCATAATAGGACTGAGGAGGATGTAGAGACCTGTCAATCACCTTGTAGCCCCGCCCCTAAACCATCCCCTCTTTATGGTCTGTCTGACTCTAAATGGACCATAATTTACTAAATGAACATCATGCTGTATTGAAGAAGACTTGAAACTAGAGATTGAGACATAAACTCATGTTTACAATGTTTACTGAGGGAATAAATCAAGAGAGAAGTAGAGTCATTTTCTATAGACTTCTATACAACCAGAGGAGTCGCCCCCTGGTGGTCAGGAGAGAGAATGCAGCTTTAACACATGAAGCTTTGACTTCTATACAACCAGAGGAGTCGCCCCCTGGTGGTCAGGAGAGAGAATGCAGCTTTAAGACACTTCAGCCTACCAGATCCTGGAACTGGTCCTAAAGTCTGAACCATCCCAAACAAAATTTTCAGGATCCTGAGAAGGTTTCAAACTTTGGTTTTCACAAACCAAAACGTTCACGATGGGCTTTTATTTGATATGTTTAGTCTGCATTTACTTTGCAGATTCAGATTATTTATAAAACAAATCATTAACAAATCAAGTTTGATATATTATTATGGATTAAACAACCCAGCAGTATCTAAAGTAACCAAAACTGGAGACCAGTTGCGACCAGAGGTGTCGGACCAAACCCATCTTGGGCTGGGGGGGGGGGGGGAAATTGGCCCTTTGCCTCCCCCTCCCCTCACATCTTTGTTCTCAACTACTATATTAATGCATCAATATTTATAATCCAATATATAGGATTCTGAAATGGGCCATTCTGCATAATGATTTACTTTGGTAACTTAAGTAAACATTTGCTTGAAACAAAGTATTTATACACTGTGGTAGTACTTCTTTTGCTCAAGTTAAAGATCCGAGTACAACTTCGACCTCATGATTTCGTGTGACATTTGAAATTTGATTTGAGTATTCTCACTGGATGATTGGATTTGGTTTTACACATCAAAATGGTTCCAAACGACTGGATCAACACATTTAATAATGAACAGTATTGTTGGAAGTCAACGGCAACAGAATGTGGAGTTTTTGTCTGAAGAACTATTGACAGCAGGCGGCAGAGCGGAGCTCTCCATCCGTTCTCATACAGGATTCATAGCTATGCCGATGATACGCTGATGTATTTGTCATTTAACTCTCGTACTTGAAGTTAATTTGAGGAACTTTTATCTGGTCCTGAACCAGTCTCAGTGTAGTCCTGGTCCTCTATAGACCTCAGTCTAGTCCTGGTCCTCTATAGACCTCAGTCTAGTCCTGATCCTCTATAGACATCAGTCTAGTCCTGATCCTCTATAGACCTCCATCAGTACCCAGACCACCAGAGAGAAGATGGTCTAGTTCTAGAGAGTTCTTCTTAAAGCTCCTCATCGGAGCCACCGGGTCGGATTCTGGTGAATCCAGATGACATCATGCAGGTTCACCAGAACCTCCTTCAGACCAGACTCCAGCAGAGACCAGTCCACCGTGGACTAGACCCAGATCCAGCAGAGACCAGTCCACCGTGGACTAGACCCAGATCCAGTAGAGACCAGTCCACCGTGGGCTAGACCCAGATCCAGCAGAGCCCAGTCCACCGTGGACTAGACCCAGATCCAGCAGAGACCAGTCCACCGTGGACAGACCCAGATCCAGCAGAGACCAGTCCACCGTGGACAGACCCAGATCCAGCAGAGACCAGTCCACCGTGGACAGACCCAGATCCAGCAGAGACCAGTCCACCGTGGACAGACCCAGATCCAGCAGAGACCAGTCCACCGTGGACTAGACCCAGATCCAGCAGAGACCAGTCCACCGTGGACAGACCCAGATCCAGTAGAGACCACTCCACCGTGGACAGACCCAGATCCAGTAGAGACCAGTCCACCGTGGACAGACCCAGATCCAGTAGAGACCAGTCCACCGTGGACAGACCCAGATCCAGTAGAGACCAGTCCACCGTGGACAGACTGTCAGACCCTCTGCAGTAGAATGAGAGGTTTCCTAAAGGGACCCTGGTGCTCAGAGACACTACCTCTTTAGTCCACAGAGGGCGCCAGAACCAACACAATGAAAGTTCCTCGTAGTGACTTTAAGTAACGCCCCCTTCGTGGTTATTTTAACCCAAATCATGATTTTTCCAAAACATAAAGTAGTTTTTTCGCCCAAACCTAACCAAGTATTCCACAATATTTACCGTATTCAGGTCACGAGAGGAAATTGACACGTGTTGCTGGACTTTTGTATCTTCCCTAATTTAGTGAATAAGTCAATGACAGAAGTTAGACCTCAAAATAATGGAATATAAAACTACAGTCAGAAGAGAACCGGAGTAATTGATCTCTGGTGATCACCTCAGACCAGCAAATAACCATAAAGCTAAATGCATTCAGCCGCTCAGACTATAGGAGTGAGAGATGGGTGAGGTGGTGACAGATCTGAGTGAGGTGCAGACAGCGGGGATGATGGAGGTGGAGTCATGCTGGAAATGTGGCGGTGGAGGGTGGAGGGTGGGGGTGTGGGGGTGTGGGGGGTTAGGGATCAGTCAGAGAGACGGGTAGGTGTTTTCTACTCGAGCCTCAGGAATGTCCTGAACGGGGGGTCCGAGAAGCGTGTGGCCTTTCCTCACTATGTGGCCGCGTTTATAACTATATGTTTGTGTTTACATGGGGTTTGATTCATAATACTCACACCAGTAGTGGTAGTGTGTTTGGTTGCATCCACCATCTGGTTGTGTCTGTAGCGTGGACCAAGTGGACCTGATGCAGGCAATGTTTACAGACGCCCGTCAATAAAATGCATCTCATATCAATAAACATATATGTATATATGTAATATATGCATATATGTAAAAAAATATATAAATATATATATTGTATTTACAGCTATATATGTATATATATATATATATATATATATATATATATACATATAGTTGCCAGTGGTTGAAAGTAACTACGTATAACTACTAAAGTACTGTGCTTTAGTTCAAGTTTAAGGTACTTGTACTTGCTACTTTATACTTCGACTCCTCAACATCTCAAAGGCAAATATATAGATTCAGAATATCAAGATAAAATTACAGATTATTATTAAAGAAAATAATCAACTAATATATGATGATGTTTTATTAAAGTGCCCAGCAGTATATAAAGAACTTAAAACGAGATATACATTCACCAGCTGCACATTAATGCATCAATTATTATAATACAATAATATAATATGAATCATTCTGCTTAATTAGTACTTTTACTTTGGTACTATAAGTAGATTATAATGTTAGAATATTATACTTAATATGTGAATGCAGGACTGAGTATTAATGGTTTCAGTCATCTAGTGGAGTTAGAAGTACTCTGAGATGTAGTAGAGTTAAAAGTACTGTGAGATGTAGTAGAGTTAGAAGTACTCTGAGATGTAGTAGAGTTAGAAGTACTCTGAGATGTAGTAGAGTTAGAAGTACTGTGAGATGTAGTAGAGTTAGAAGTACTCCGAGATGTAGTAGTTAGAAGTAATAAGTCATAATTAGGACTTAGTATCTCATAATAATAAGCTCGTACGAGCTCATTGAGAGAGTAAGTCCAGTCATAATTATGAGAAAGTTTCTTATTATAATGACTTTATAGGATATTTATTTTTTCATCACAGTGGCGTTAATGGGCTTCCATACTTGAGAGCCAAATGTGTTGTGGAAAACTCGTAAACTAGTGTCACATGTTGTGGAGCTTGCAGCAGCATCTAGTGGCCACCGACGGCGCTGCAGCTGAAGACAATAACCTTCTGACAGTGACTGATGGCTGCTTTCTGGTTTATACTTACAAATATAATCATGCAAAGCTAAACGACATCAGTGTCCTCATGACACCCTCTGAGACCAGCATGACACCCTCTGAGACCAGCATGACACCCTCTGAGACCAGCATGACACCCTCTGAGACCAGCATGACACCCTCTGAGACCAGCATGACACCTCGTCTGGACCAAGTTCACCCAGCAGGTGTCTGGTGTCAGTTTACACCCTAAGAAGAAGAGACTCACCTCCTTTTTAATCTCCCCCCCCCCATGAGTTCACGTTGCCTGATCTGATCTGATAAAGATGTGTTGCGTGTTTCACAAACCAGAATAAACACACACCTTCAACACGAGAGTCACAGAACTCATTTATCTTCCACGGCAACACGTTGACATGGAAACCAACTTAATAGTCGCAGACGACACAAAGTATTTCACAAAGTATTTCTCACATTTGACTGCAGTTAAAAGTGTGATCCAGTAAACTGTAATGCAATGCGTTGACGCCGGAGCCTGTGGCAACACGTTGGCAATGTGACATTGAGAGCAGCTGATTCCACTGATTAACAGCCTCGTCTGGAGAGGAAGAACCAATCAGAGAGGAGCTGCAGGTCGGACTGAGGGGAAGAACCAATCAGAGAGGAGCTGCAGGTCGGACTGAGGGGAAGAGCCAATCAGAGAGGAGCTGCAGGTCGGACTGAGGGGAAGAGCCAATCAGAGAGGAGCTGCAGGTCGGACTGAGAGGAAGAGCCAATCAGAGAGGAGCTGCAGGTCGGACTAGGACATTTTGCACTGTATGTCCACTATAGGCCCATTGTATGCCCACTGTCCTGATGTCCTGATGACCTCATGACCTGATGTCCTGATGACCTGATGTCCTGATGACCTGATGTCCTGATGTCCTGATGACCTCATGACCTGATGACCTGATGACCTCATGACCTGATGTCCTGATGACCTGATGTCCTGATGTCCTGATGACCTCATGACCTGATGACCTGATGACCTCATGACCTGATGTCCTGATGTCCTGATGTCCTGATGTCCTGATGACCTGATGTCCTGATGTCCTGATGACCTACCTGATGTCCTGATGACCTCATGACCTGATGACCTGATGTCCTGATGACCTCATGACCTGATGACCTGATGTCCTGATGACCTCATGACCTGATGACCTGATGTCCTGATGACCTGATGACCTCATGACCTGATGTCCTGCCTGAGAGGAGAAGATGTTGTATCTAAGCAGGAGACTCTTTCAGAGGGCGGTCCACACTTTGACTGTAGTCTCAGGGTAAGTACACAGTAACCGTCGTAAGAGGCCATCGGTCGCGGCTCCCCTTTCTCCAGATGGCTCTCGCACTCCGTCACACATGTCTAATTCTGTCTGATGCCGGTCTGAGAGCTCAGCTGTTATCTGAGGATATGATACAGCTGTCAGCGGAGGTCAGATATAACCGGCATTAGGAACGACATGCCATACTCAAGACATTGTTTAAGGCTGTCCAGAGTTTCCTGTTGTGAGAAACAACCAGTGAAACAAACCATATCGATTATTTACCATCCAGCGTACCATAAAACAGGGGTCTATTTGTTTACATTAAAAAACATGTAATCCAGGTTATCACGGGATTATCATTCTTCAGGCATCCCTATGCATGATGTGGGACTATTTTCTCAGTAGAAATACATAAAAAAACGCGTATTTTCACAGGTTGGAGATTCGGGAGCCTGCAGATGAGGGAGACTCCTCATAAATAAGTGTTTTGTTTTTTTATTCTCTGACAGCTCAACAAAACATTTGTCTTTATGGAAATAGTAACAACTGCCCCACCACCTCCCAACCCCAAGGCAGCAGCTGACACTGATACCAACGCCCTCTTGGCCTCCACATCAATCATTTTCCCAGCGTTGTTATGTTTGTTTGTCTTCTTTCAGTGTGAAAACCACAAGCATGATTTTAAATGAACGTATGTATGTGTGAGCATTCATAAATGCAGCCCACCAAGAAGGATGCCACCTGCACAGCAACTTCCCGTGAGGTTAAATCTGATCCGATCTCATCCAACAGCAACATTCATAAACTAACCTTCCTCTGCAGAAAACCACACCACGTCACATTTAAGTTGATCTGCAAGGACAAAAGAAGAAGAAAAAATAACAAAACATGACTTTCACATCTACAAATAATGACACCGGATTCAATAACTCACCTCATCTGCTCCAGCATGAGGGCGGGAACGTTTCCCTTTCAGTTTAAACCAACAGCAGATATTAATATAAAACAGCTTTGACCCAAATCCAGAAACAAAATTGAGGATTCAGCCGTTAAAACCAACTGGAAAATTGTTAATTACTACAAAAGATAACTCTCAGTATCACAAATGAAACGCATACAAGTATTGGGGGGTTCTGAGGTTGTGAAACATCAAATACACTTAAAATACACTTCATTTGTTTTCCTTTTCAGGTGAGAGGTAGTTCTCTTCTACTTTTGTTCAGCTACGTTTGCATTATGATTGACAGCTAAACAGTTTTTGCCTTCAGCTGTCTGTGTGTTCTAAACATTAGCTAACTGTTAGCTAACTGTTAGCTATTGGCTACAGTTAAAGCTGAAGTAATTAAGCCTTTAAAAAGTAAATAAATTATTAGTATTGTTTTAAATTCTGTACATACATTTTTAAAAGACTTTTAAAATCATTGTAAAATGTCTCGTTAGCTAAGGATTAGCATAAAGGTGACTTTAAGCATTAATTTGAAGGATGAGAGAAAAGCAGACATTTTAAGTACAATTCTGTCTACCAGACATCGATATCAGATAAATGTCCGACAGCTGCTACAAGTTATTATCTTAAAGCTACTGTACAATAGTATGTAATAGTAGGAGTTCTTTAACTGAGCACAGACTATTTAAGATTCATTTTAGATCTAAACTTGCAGCATTTGAACATGAGCTTGTGTTCACCACCAGAATGAAAAGCCTCGTCGCTAACTGAGCAGCAAGTAACGTCTCAGTGCGTCTGTTATTTACACGCATTTAAATTAGGATATATATTTTATACATTTGGTGCAAAATTGGCCCTTTTCTATGCAAATGAGATGCAAATCTCATTGCAAAAACAGTAAAGTTCACAAAGATCAGCGCTAAGACTTCAGAGAGTTGGTGGTATCTGTCACATGTTAAATTTCTTGCCTCATTTTCCTTTTCTCTTACTATTTTTCTGCCTTCAAAGCCAAAATGTATACTTTACCACATTTATAACTGCAATCAGAAAAAAGGGCAAATTGCACTCAACTGCAAACCTTTATGAGCCGTGATATCGTCAGTATCTTTAGTGAACGGGGCCGAGAGCAGTTTGTTGGGGCCCCGCGATACAAATTCAACAAGACGATGAACATGAAGCTTTCTTATTTAATGTGACAGCAACAAGACGATAACCGTACATCACACTTCTGTTGCAACAGTTTAGAAAAGATGACAAGACGTTAGTACAGATTGAAGGCTGAATTATACTTCTGCTTTATTTCATCCGTTAGCGCCATGCTAACGCAACGCTTTGGGCTAACGTTACTCTGCGTCAGACGATCAGCACAGTCGGAGTACCAATGAGACAAATGTGTTAATAGATTGCATTTTTAAATAGTCAAACTTTAGAGAACAAAGCGGCCTAATTATGACCCGATAACAAAACTCTAGTGGACGTTATTCACTCATCAAGTTTACACGATCAGCTGTAAATGTGTGAGTGGTTTTATTTATTTTATCTTTGAATGCAGAAGAAATATATCTGTAAGAAACTGTCTTTTCTGTGGTAAAAGTAAAAGAAATAATATCATGTAAGCTTAAAGATGAACATGTGAACAATTACCACGTTTTAATCACCGGGATTCTGCTCAGTGAACTCATTTAAGTCAATAAAGTAATTATATTTCTGGATTTTAAGATCGACTCCATAAGATGTTTACTTTTTGGTTTGAGGAAGTTACATCGCAGGTGACGCGACGTTTGGATGCAGAAGCACAAGTCAGCCTTCAGAGTACAGAAGCAGGTTTGATTCACCACTCAAGTACTAATACTGACATCAGTACACAGTACAAATACATCACAGTACTACAGTTTCAACACAGGCAAAAGCAGAAGGCAGCTGGGATTCAAAGAGTTTTGTTCCAACGTGAGATATCCAAAAACGACCTGAAACCTGCTCATCTACCTCAGATTAATAACTCAACTCATGCTTTGGATAAAACACCATAAATAAAACTATTTACTTTTAATAGCCGAAGTTAAAAGGTAAAAGGTTATATATAATAATAATTTTAGGTTTGCACGGTCATCAATTTTTAAAATCCTGCAAACCAGCCGAAGAGATCATCGTCCATCACTTACTGTACGAGAAGCTCAGAAACACCATCGTCTCTCGAGAGACGTGAACCTCACAAATCATTCTGTCAAACCCTCACAAATCATCTCTTCAATAAAACTAAATGGTAGGTTTACGGTGGACATGCAGCCTTTTGGAATAAAACTCTTCCGTTGCGAAGGCGTTGGACCTGAAGAACTTGTTGAAGCCCAACGATCCGTGACGGATCACATTTAACTGTCAAACATCTTCTTCCTGTCGGACTTGTCTTCGATGTTCTTACGCCAGTCGCCCACGTCGCGCAGCTGCTTGTCCTGTGAACACAGACCATGTTTCATCAACGTTTTTTCTTATTTATTTATTTTGATGTGTATTCATGAAATAAATAACTCCTACTATTTAGGCAAGTTTTGTGTACCAGTGTCTGTGTTTACGCAAGATTTACCATTTGGGAACGAGTAGTTACTGGATGTAACTCCAGTTCTATGAGTAAGTGCAGAGCCCTCTAAAGGGCTTTACCTTTTGGAGGGCTATTAAATGGGGTTAACCAATAGCGATGCCCGATAGAGGTCATACTGCGTATGAAATAGAACTAGAAAGGTATACGTATAAAAACATATATCTGTACTAAAACAAGGTGTTTTATGATTGTCTGATGGCTTATTCTTCTCACCCTTTAAGACTTATTTTTAGCAATACAGCAGTGTTTTCAGATTCCAGTACCAAACTTTGTGAGTACTATAGTGTTATCATAACTAGTGGCCAAACCTACAAAAATACAAGTTGTAATGAACCACATTAATCCTTAAACTAGGGAGCCTACAAGAAACCAAGACAGCAAACTAAACCACAGTTTAGGTAGAATATTGAAGTTCAGATGAACCAGGCACCGGCTCACCTCCTCCTTGACCTCCTTCTTGACCTGCTTCAGGTTGGCCCTCAGGTCCATGTTGACCGTGTGCTTGGAGCCCAGCAGAGCCTTCAGCATGGCGTCAGCAGACATGCGGACCTTCTTCAGACGGGGTCTCTTGAACTTTCCCCTCATGTCCACGATCTTTATGTTGAGGTCTCTGACCTTCAAGGGGGATTCGGGACACAAGTAGAGACTTTAGATATTATCGTGGTCATGACAGTTTTCTGTTAAAAGAACATTCACCTTTTTATATAACAGGACCTTGAAATGATGCCGAGTTACATTTGAAACACAATATACAACAAAAACATTCAAATAAGGTGAAAAAGATCCTTTATGAGAACAAATACACCCACAATAAAACAAAAACATCTTTACTGCAATAAAAGCATAAAAGCAGTTTTCAGGATATTAATAATATGAGCATTCTGTTCCGAAAGCCAATTTATATACCCTGGTGCTCGTTATTGCATAAATAATACAGCCTCTAAATACAGTGGTGGAAGAAGTATTCAGATACTTTACTTCAGTAAAAGTACTAATACCACAAAAAAAAGTCCTGCATTCAAAACCTTACTTTAGGAAAAGTTTGTAAGTATTAACAGCAAATTGTACTTCAAGTACATGAAGTAAAAATATTGACTGGTCATTAAAATGTTCCCTGCCAGTGTTTTAATATTAAATATGATTTTTCTGGATTAACGTGTGTTGCGTTTTACTGCTGCAGATGTTTAAGGTTCACAGCTAACGGTCTAAAACGGCTTAGCTATAACTTAAACATAAATAAAATATTAACTTCTTTCCTTTACGACCTGTACAGGGAACACGTTCTCAAATTAATCTTCTGTGTCCACAGGCAACTGTTTAGTCTAGGAAAGGATCGCGGTTCGGGTTAAAATAAGTTCCTCTGTTACGTGACTAAGTACGTTATGTGAGTGAAGTCAGGTGTGTTGCATCCTGTGAGTCGGTCATAGCGAACCGTTAGATGTCACTTTAGGTAACGGAACAAACGGACATATTTAATATAACCTTTCATATGTCTAGGCCTTTTATTTTGAAAGGTAAGAATGAATGAATATGTCCGTTTCTCACAATGTGATTGGGCGATGCTTATATTCGTGATGCAAAAGCTCCGAAAAATTACGTCGTTTTTTTCGGCTGCTTAATATTCACGATTCGTGACAAAAAAGCAACAGTTTGAAAAAATATATTTAGATGTAAACCAATCGCACGAAAAAAAAAAAAAAAAACATCCCGGGGGTTCGAGACCTTTCCTGCCG
The DNA here is from genome assembly GCA_016806645.1 of Ophiodon elongatus. NCBI lineage: Eukaryota > Metazoa > Chordata > Actinopteri > Perciformes > Hexagrammidae > Ophiodon > Ophiodon elongatus. The sequence continues at coordinate 40,798 of JACSYO010002118.1, forward strand.
TCAAAACTACGACCACGTCATTGCTGCTTTTTAAATATATATATATATATATATATATATATATATATATATATTTATACATCTATTTATTTTAAGCTTAGATAGATATATAGGTAGATAGATAGATAGATAGATAGATAGATAGATATATAGGTAGATAGATAGATAGATAGATAGATAGATAGATAGATAGATAGATAGATAGATAGATAGACAGATATATAGGTAGATAGATAGATAGATAGAAAGATATATAGGTAGATAGATAGATAGATAGATAGATAGATAGATAGATAGATAGATAGATAGACAGATAGATAGATAGATAGATAGATAGATAGATAGATAGATAGATAGATAGACAGATAGACAGATAGATAGATAGATAGATAGATAGATAGATAGATAGATAGATAGATAGATAGATAGATAGACAGATAGATAGATAGATAGATAGATAGATAGATAGATAGATAGATAGGTAGATAGATAGATAGATAGATAGATAGATAGATAGATAGATAGATAGATAGATAGATAGATAGATAGACACTTTATTAATCCTGCAAGGGGACATTTTTTCGCTACAACAATATATACAAAAAATAGAATATAATAATAAGAAATAAGAAAAATGCACAATATATACAACAAATACAATATAAAAATAATAATGATAATATATTAAATGAACTAACAAAACGAAACAGTAGTGCAAGACGTAGCCAACAACAAACAACGGTGTTGTAGTTGAGTGGTTGATTTGGCCAGAGGTGATTTACTTGCATCACGTACATAATAGTTCAGTTTATTTGTCATTCTTTTAGCTTAAAAAAATAAATAAAAATAAAACAGCACATCATGTATTTTCCTCCTTCATTCTACAAATGTAGATGATCCACAGAAGAAACCAACGAGCTGGAGAAGAGAAGGGTTCTCACCTCGTTGAGGACCAGGTTGAGTTTGAACTCGATGCCGTACCTCTCCTCCTCGCTGACGTCGATCTGCTCGTGGAGTTTCTGGCAAAGTTCCTGAAGAGAAAACAAAACGTTAGGCGGCTTTTTTTGTAGCTGATTGCAAACTTACTAAACTGATTTCACCAAATGTAAGCTCAAATATTGTCATCTACCCCACAGAATAGAGACTTGTAGGATTTACTTTACTGTAGGGGATATGATAAAAGACTTTTGTAGGATATACACACCACCATTGAAAATGTATTAATGTTTTTATCAATGTGTCCAGTCAGACGTGTGAGAGGACTCTACACGTCTGACTGATGCTTTTATTTTGTAGGAAGTCTCTTTCCTAATAGATGTTATTTAGTTTAGTGGACGAGAACTAAACTCTGTTCAGAGGTTCAGCTGAAAGAGACAAAGATCCTCTACGCGACAGATGAACGAGAAGAGAAGGAATCATCAGTCGCTGGTCAGAGACACTGGAAGCTCACATTTACATAAAAAGAGCTTCCTGTTTCAGAGTCAAGACTTTCACAATAAAAGCAGCCCAGAAGAGAAGCAGATGGTTGGTCTGTTAGCCCTGTTGTTGGAACATCAGCTGACCTCACCACAGCTTAAACCTCTTCAACCAACATTCAGAGTTCAATAGTGAAACTAACTGTCACGTGAATAAAACGTCTGGTGTCTGAATTATAACGTTTGCATTATTGGAGGCCATAAAGCTGACGGTCCGGGTCGTGTCTCACCGTGAGCTCTTCTTTGGAGTACGGCAGGTCCAGAGGAGGACATTTATCTGTCAGGAACTTCTCCCTCTCCCCGACCTTCACCCCGGCCTCCGCCTCCAGCATGTTGGTGGCCACCAGCAGCATGCAGCCCTGTGGGCGACAAGCTACTTTTTAATATTTTCAGATACAACTTACAAAAAAAACTGCATCTCCACTTTTCTTCTTCGTCCAGAAGAGAAACGCGCTGACGTCTTACCTTCAGAGTGTGCTTGCGCCTCGCGGACAGTCTTTTCCTGCAGGTGGAAACACAAGATGGGACTCAGACATTCGGGCCATTATCTTATAAATATAACAATATAAAGATCTTTAATCAAAAACACGAAGTCAAGTGTTCAGAAACGTGTGCCAGAGTTTTCTTGTTTTTGCAGTTGCAGAGAAAATAGTCCAATAAATGTACAAAAGTAGAATATTTTATCCTTTAAAAAGTTCCTAAATCTGTTAACGAGTATCAGAACAATAAACATATTGATACATATTAAAGTGTTGACTTACTCGCAGGCCATCTTGGCAGCAGGAACCGGATGCTATCTGATGAAAAACACACAAAAGACAGCATTAAAATTATATTTATACTTCTTTAAATGTAGATGCACAAAACATATACACGACCCCCTCTGTTTTACTATTTACTGCATTCTCTCTTCTGACCACCAGGGGGCGACTCCTCTGGTTGTATAGAAGTCAAAGCTTCATGTGTTAAAGCTGCATTCTCTCTCCTGACCACCAGGGGCGACTCCTCTGGTTGTATAGAAGTCAAAGCTTCATGTGGTAAAGCTGCATTCTCTCTCCTGACCACCAGGGGCGACTCCTCTGGTTGTATAGAAGTCAAAGCTTCATGTGTTAAAGCTGCATTCTCTCTCCTGACCACCAGGGGGCAGCTCCTCTGGTTGTATAGAAGTCAAAGCTTCATGTGTTAAAGCTGCATTCTCTCTCCTGACCACCAGGGGGCGACTCCTCTGGTTGTATAGAAGTCAAAGCTTCATGTGTTAAAGCTGCATTCTCTCTCCTGACCACCAGGGGGCGACTCCTTTGGTTGTATAGAAGTCTATAGAAAATGACTCTACTACTCTCTTGATTTATTCCCTCAGTAAACATTGTAAACATGAGTTTATGTCTCAATCTCTAGTTTCAAGTCTTCTTCAATACAGCATGATGTTCATTTAGTAAATTATGGTCCATTTAGAGTCAAACAGACCATAAAGCAGGGGATGCTTTAGGGCGGGGCTACAAGCTGATTGACAGGTCTCTACCAGAGACGTTGTCCGGTCTGAGAGTTGTGCGTGAAAAGAAACCTTTCACAGTGCGTTTTCACTTCATGAAAGTTAATTGTAACATTTTCAGCGTTCAGTTGTAGCTCCGCCCTCTCGCGTCACATCTGGTTGCAAAAAACCAAGATGGCGACGGCCACAATACCGAACTCCAGGCTTCATAACATCAGGTGACTACGTCCACTTCTTATATAGTCTGTGCGAGCGACAGCCAATCAGCTAACAGAGTCCCGTGACCTGTGTTACAAAGAATGTCTTCCCCCCTGAAACAGGTGAACTACTTCCTGGTGTGAGCCCGTCCTCTGTAACGTCTTCAAATAAATATTTTATATATTGGTGTCCTTGTTTTAAAGTATTTCATGTGTCCCGTGTAAATAACTATATAAATGAATAAACAAAGTACTTCATGCCTGAAGCCGTTCTTCTGCTTCCTGCCGTGGAGACTCACCTGTCTCACGTTTCATGTTTGGATCGTGTTGATTCTATCTTAAGACTTCAAAGTTAATTCCAGGACATTTAGTGGAACTGAACTTTGTAACCGAGGCCGCGTTAATGCCTTAAAGGACCAGGACGCTATTTTTAGCGTGGTGGCTCTGGGGGATCGAGGCCCAGATGCCCGCGGCACGCTGCATTATATCTCCACCACGATCGGACGGATCGGCACCAAACTTAGTTTTCTGACTTTTACGATCCACAGAGGACGAATCGCGAGGACCCTGGTGATCCTCTGGCTGCTCGTCTAGCGCCACCTACAGGTTCTACTTAATCCAAAGTCTCGCCTCGTGGTGGGATACACTTCTAAAAATGGATTATTGTACTTCACTAAGCTCAGAGCCCGTTTACCGTCTCCAGCTCGTCCAAAGATCAGAGACGAAGACGTGTCACCTCCATCCTTCAGACGCTTTTTAAGACTTTTAAACTTTCCCCCTTTCAGCCCTACGTTTAAAGTCCCGTGTTCGTTTGACCTCGACCTCCGACCCACGCTGACTCTCCCGCTCTCCCTCCTACGTCACCTGACCCCCCCGGGCGTCCTGGCTCACAGATGAGAAAGAGGGTTATATGCTAAAGACATTGCTTTGAGTAGGTTTGAGTACAGACCACCACGGGACAGTCCTCCAGCCTGAACACTGACCGGCTCTCAAAGCCTCCAAACGAACATCGCCGATGTACTTTTTATACTTTTTATTTCTTTGAGCACTTCAGAAAGAAAGTTTAAAGAAATACAGCCAAACTCAACCAAAACGTTCTGAGTACTCTGATCTTTACTGACGTACAAGTACCTACACAAAGGTGTACAAGTACTCAGCTACAAGTCAAAGTACTGCATTCCAACTACACTGCAGTATAATGTTCATTGTGATGTGACAGTATGATAATATTAATACTGAAGCACCCTGTTGCTGTTGTTCAGTTACTTTTAAATACTTAATATACAGTTAGTTTAGTCCAGAGGGTCCCAACATAAGGGGCCGGGCCCCTCCGAAGGGTCGCCAGATAAATCTGAGGGGTCCTGATATCATTAAAGGAGAGAAATGATGATACTATTTGTTTTCTTTTCTTTTTTGTGAAATATCGTATATATTTTTTCTTCTGAGCCTCAAACAGTCGTTGAAATGAAACCGTGTTTCCGTGGTTACGCTTGTTTTCTCTTTTCAATGCAACTTTTGTGATCGGATGAGTCAGAACTCGTTTACGTTTGAGAATCCTTCCTGATGTGATCGCTTCCTCTGGCGGTCAAACGCTGGATAAACACATTTCTTCCCGTTATCTTAGCGGATTAATCAGCGGAGTAGCCGCTCACAAAGCTACACATTTCATTTCCTGTAAATTCTTAACAATAACAGTAATTTGCTGCTTTCTCTTCATCCCTTCAGTATTTTTAGACTAGTTTTATTGAAGAATAGCCCTAAAGAACTTCACTAATTTGGTGATAAACTTTAATTTCCTAAACATTTTTCACAGTAAAAGTCCCTTGTGATTTTAGTATTAATTGACTTGCTTTATTGGAAAATAGCCACTAATTTGGTGGTAAACACATTTTACTGTAAATTCTTCACAAGAAAAGTCCCTGTTACGCAATATTTTAAAAGCTTTTATTTTGAAGCAGCAGCCTTCGTCCTCTTTTCCTCCTCTCTTGCCTTTGTGTCCACATGCTGTCGCCACCTCGTTGAGATCTGAACCTCGGCTGATCGGATCCCGAAGAGAGCGAGATCCGATCTCGGAGCGTACGGCCCCGAGAGCTCAAGCGTTACCATTCGCTCAATGTCCCCAACGGGACGCCAACGAACTCATCTGCTCTTTGATGGATCGTATTTCATAAATATATCAGATGTTTCTTTAATTTAAAATCTAAGTCTGACCGTCAGAGAATGTAGTGAAGTGAAAGTGAGATCAAATGGAAATACTCGTGTACTTTGCAGTACTTCTATCTGCATTCAAACAGGCCTCCTGTCTGGTGGAACCGACCCCTTTCAGGGCGAGGCTTCGAGGACTGTGAGGCCACTTCTCGAGGGACCCGGGGGGCCAGATAGTGTTGGTGACGGAGCCCTGGATTAAGACTTCTATTCCTGGAGTCCCAGCTGTCTCTAACATCTTCACTATGAGAAAAGAATAATAATAAATGACAGCGGGCTCGTCTTAAAAGACGTCCGACAACCGGTGCAGGCGCGTCCCGACACTCACAGCTGGCCCGGGAACAAATGGCCGTGAACCAACAAAACAACGTGTTGCTAGGGAGACGTAATAATATCTGCAGGGTTAAATTTGGGGCCTGATTTTTTTTTTGTGTCTCAAGTGTGTGTTATGTGTAGGATTGTCTCGGGGGGCGGGGGGGGGGGGGGAACCCAACACCGTGGAACAACATCCCTCGGCCTCAGACGGTTCATCTGCTTCACGCAGACCGAAATACAGACAAGAGGCCGCGAAGGCATTTGAACCCCACAGAGAGGAGAACGTGGAGGAGAAGGATCTCAAGGAACACCGGTTGTTCAGGTCCGCGGAACGACGTCAACGAAGTAAAAGCTCCTCTGTTGTTTTAATCTGGGTTTTAAAAGACAATAAAATAAAACTGTGCTGTTGCGTGAACACATTTATATATATATATAACTTTAATGTAGTTAAGGTGGGGCGAAGTTTAACAACTCAAAATACTGTGATGTAGTTTAAATTCTAAGAATATATAATATTTGTAATTGTTTGAATCTAAAACTTTACTATATATATATATATATATATATATATATATACATATATAATGGTTTAATGATGTAAAGGTAGGCTAATTTTAACAACTCAAAATACTGTCATTATTTTAAATATATAATATTATTTTAATCTTGTTTTTAAAAGATATTAAATAAAACGTTACTGTTCCGTAAACACACACATACATATATATATATATATATGTATATATATATACACACACACACACACACATATATATATATATATATATATATATATATATATATATATATATATATATATATATATATATATATATATATATATATATATATATATATATATGTAAATAATATTGGTTTAATGATGTAAAGGTAGGCTAACTTTAACAAATCAAAATACTGTCACGTAGATTAAATTAATAATATTCTTTTATTGTTTTAATCTTGTTTTTAAAAGACATTAAATAAAACGTTACTGTTTTTAAGAATGTAGAATATTTTTAAAGGGATGTTGTGTTTTACATGTTCACTTCAGATATACTAAGCGCAGTAAAAAGTTAAATAGTTTCCTCTGAGATGGAGGAGAGTAGAAGTAGGAAGTAGAATAGAATGTAAACACTCCGAAGACGGTAAAAACTAATAAAAGTGTGAGTAGTTAATTCGATGTGACGTGAAGCTACTCGTCTCGTTGTTCAGGAGAAGAACGAAGCTGGAGGCTCCTCTCGGTGTGAGCGGAGCGTTAACGTCTGGCGGCAGAAGGAACCAGTCTAAATCTGTGAGGGCTTAACGAGCGGCGCGAGGCGGAGACGAGACTGAAGCGGGCAGCCGCTGCAGATTAGAGCGGGCTTTCCTCCGGACGCCTCGGCGCTGACAGGAGGATAAACACGGGGTCCTCTTTCAGGCTGCCACCTTGTAGTGGTGTTGCCTTTCAGCGAGCCACGTCACCACTACTACATCATACACCACCCACCGGGCCCTACATCATACACCACCCACCGGGCCCTACATCATACACCACCCACAGGGCCCTCCATCATACACCACCCACAGGGCCCTACATCATACACCACCCACCGGGCCCTCCATCATACACCACCCACCGGGCCCTACATCATACACCACCCACAGGGCCCTCCATCATACACCACCCACAGGGCCCTACATCATACACCACCCACAGGGCCCTCCATCATACACCACCGGGCCGTACAGTACACCACCGGGCCGTACACCACCGGGCCGTACACCACCGGGCCGTACAGTACACCACCGGGCCTTACACCACCAGGCCGTACAGTACACCACCGGGCCGTACACCACCTGGCCGTACACCACCGGGCCTTACACCACCTGGCCTTACGCCACCTGGCCGTACACCACCTGGCCGTACACCACCTGGCCGTACACCACCGGGCCGCCTTGCCTTTCTGAAGCCATGCAGAACAAAAGAAAACCCACTCGGGACACGAGGATGAGAATAAAAGAAACCAAAAAGTTCCCACATTTCTTTTGCAAATTGTGTCACAATATAAAAAAAGCATATTAAAGTCATCTACTGACAATCAAACTAAACTATTGATGCAAATTACTAAAACAGTGAAAATAAATCATAAAGAATTCCCCCAAAACATCAAACTCCTGAACGTGACCCTTTTGATGAAAGAACGTCACGTTGATGACGAAATAAAACTTTTTCTCTCTGAACTCCATCAGGACAAAGGAAACATGAACTCATAACAACTGCACCGAGCAGACGAAGCATCTACGCCCGCTGAAGAGATGGAGCACGCAAACACACTTCTACACCGACGGAGGAAGAGTCCTTACTTTGCCCAGCGGAGTATTCAGCTCGTCGGAGACGCAGACCGAGTCCCGGCCGGACCGAGAGTCCACAAGTATATATCCCGATCTCCGATAGCCCTCTAAATCCTCCACTTTCTCTTTATGGAAGCGGATTACTGGTCAAACCAATGGGCTGGCAAGGTCATGAAATACAGTACAGTGTCATCTGCCCCCCTCTTCGCTCCGCTGGTCTCATTATAAATAACCCGCCCTTTAAGATTGTTATCTGTATTATCTTGTTTCATCCAGCTTCTGACGGACAGAACGCAGGAAAGTGATTAAACCACAGAGGCATTTTGTAATCAGCAGTTAATACGTTTATATAATGAGCGTAAATTATTAAAGCTGCTGCCACACAGCTCAACTGTGTCCAGTCAGACGCGTGAGAGGACTCCACACGTCTGACTGATGCTTTTATTTTGTAGGGAGTCTCTTTATTAATTAATTATTCTTTTTTTTTTTATCAAAAATGTGAGCTTCCAGTTTCTCGTTCATCTGTCGCGTAGAGGATCTTTGTCTCTTTCAGCTGAACCTCTGAACAGAGTTTAGTTCTCGTCTACTAAACTAAATAACATCTATTAGGAAAGAGACTTCCTACAAAATAAAAGCATCAGTCAGACGTGTAGAGTCCTCTCACACGTCTGACTGGACACATTGATAAAAACATTAATAACTTTTCAATGGTGGTGTGTATATCCTACAAAACTCTTTTATCATATCCCCACCACCATTGAAGTTATTGATGTTTTTATCAATGTGTCCAGTCAGACGCGTGAGAGGACGAATGATGCTTTTATTTTGTAGGAAGTCTCTTTCCTAATAGATGTTATTTAGTTTAGTAGACGAGAACTAAACTCTGTTCAGAGGTTCAGCTGAAAGAGACAAAGATCCTCTACGCGACAGATGAACGAGAAACTGGAAGCTCACATTTAAATAAAAAGAGCTTCCTGTTTCAGTGTCAAGACTTTCACAATAAAAGCAGCCCAGAACAAGCTGGAATTAACGATTACCAATATTCAGAGTTCAATAATGAAACTAATCGTTCAACAGGATTCTGTGTCGTGACACTATTTGAGTAATTTCATTCTTCTTTTGGGGACTAAACTATTTCCCATGTGATTAATACATTTAGTGTCTGAATTATACAGTTTTCATCCGTTAGAATAGTTATTATTCCACTGAAATCAATTTGTTTGATGTGTAGCTGGAAGCTGATAATAACATTTTAGCTTTATTATTTTCTATACTGACAAAAAACAATCCTTCAACAGTATCAGAAACTAAATAAATGTTTGTGTCTGTATTTAAAACCTTTAAGTTGTTTGGTCTTGAACAACCCTTTTCATTGTATTTGGTTTATGGATTATGTCTTTTAATAGAAAGTTGAACTCACAGCGTTGCTGTCGTTGCAGCCCAGCGGCTCTGAAAGAGAGAAGACTGTCAGACAGAACACACGGCGACTGCATGAAGTTAATGAGCTGGATGAAGGTCAAGAACCAACGTGATCTCACAGAAACACGAAGCGACCTCGACCTCTTCAACGCGACCGCGGAAACACCAACCGCGGGAGCAACGCAACTACGAGGGTTTAGGAAGGAAAAGCTCAACGCAAGCAACTTTTAAAATGTCTGTTTTCTGAATGAAGTTCGGATCCATCGGCGCTACGCTATGCTAACGCTGTAGCTAACGCTGTAGCTAACGCTGTAGCTAAACGCTGTAGCTAAACGCTATGCTAACGCTATAGCTACTCCATCAACACTTAGACTATATCGTCATAGGCAGAAATCTGTGCTCTCAAAACAAAGGTCTTTGGAGAGCTTCTCTGGAAAGGGGGAAAGAACCAATGAGGAGACAGAAGAAGAAGAAGAAGAAGAAAAGAACCAATGAGGAGACAGAAGAAGAAGAAGAAGAAGAAGAAGAAGAAGAAGAAGAAGAAGAAGAAGAAGAAGAAGAAGAAGAAGAAGGGAAACGAACCAATGAGGAGACAGAAGAAGAAGAAGAGCCTACGACTTCCAAGAAGAAGAAAGCTTCATTAAACACAACATCAGGAGTACTACTTAAAATACGGTTCATCCTCCAGGAGATTCTCACGCTGCAGAATATGTGGAGATAATTCAGCTTAATGGGGAGTTGTATTTTTTTATGTACTTTATATTTGTTTTTATGCGGGTCGTATCATTTTATTACGTCAGATTTATTACGTCAGATTTATCGCCCACACCTTGAAGGCCGGTTCGTGAAAATACTGTCTTACACGAAACCGGTCCGTGGTGTAAAAAAGGTTGAGGACCTCTAGTTTAATGCAACAAGGCCCCGCCCACAAGGATGAAAGATGTGGCGTCGACTCCTGAAATGACCCTGAAATGACCCTGAAATGACCCTGAAATGACCCTGAAATGACCCCTGCCTCGTTGCGGGTGTGTTCACTCTACTTCTTATAGTTTTAAGAAGTCGTGGTCGTTTCACGTATTTCTGTGAGTTCAGGCTGTCGAAACATAAATTGCAACAGTTTATTTAAATCCCTCTATTTAACATTTATAGGCAGTATAGTAACATTTAATAAATGGTTATTAACACAATATAACATAGTTTTAAGTACACATATAAGGACATTTTAAGTGTTTTAAATGTAAATGTATTATAAATTCTCCTATGAAGACGTATTTTATATTCCAACTATGTTTCCTATAATGTGATTCATTGAGTTGAAGTTGTTCACAAATACATCAATAAATGCTTATATCTCCTTATATCTATATTATTATCATTACTAACTATTGATTAAATGTTTATACTTATGAATGGTAAAAATGAGGGTTGAAATAAACTGTTAAGACAAAAGGTGAAAATCAAAACGACATATTAATAAAATTATTTTAAAAAAAGACTCACCTCAGATCTGTTTCTCTTTTTGTGATCCGTTTTGTTCGGATGCTAAAAGTCACCGTCAGGAAGATAAATATACTTCACAGAGTTCCTTTCAGGGGACAAATGTTTGTTATACGACATTATTCGGGGTCGTGTTCCTCACGTCAACGACGTGTTGGAGACGACACCATCACAAGATTTGCACGTCATAAAACAGCTACGACGAGAAACGTTAACTCAGCGATGGATTATGTTCACGGCTTTTTAACACTCCCACAGCTCCACCACACTCAGTGATGGACATCCACCTGCTCCGTCCATCAGCAGCAGTTACATTCAATATATACATTATTTTATACGTAATAGTTATTGTATTTGTAAAACTAAAGCAATGCATGTATTTTGAATACTAATTTAAATTCACAAAATTTGAGTTTAAATCAGTGCGAAGGACAGCGAAGCATCATCCATAATACGTCCACCCATTTATTGATAGTATATCTAACTTAATTTAATACTTATTCTTGAAAGTAACCATCATGACAACCCAAACGTTATTGTCTAGTTATGGTGAAACAAAACCAAGTCCCAATGTCGACTACTGTCCCTAAAAGATGCTGTTGTTAGAGGAGCCCATTGCCTCTGAGTTAGCTGCTAGCTAATGTTAGCTGCTAGCTAACGTTAGCTGCTAGCTAACGTTAGCTAACCTTCATTTTAAATACTTATATAATATGCTTAAGATTTAACTTGGAGATTCCAAGTACTCTTAATATGGGATGTAATATATCAATAATGATTTCATTAATATACATTTTATGAACACCTAAGTGACTGAGACGTCCGTTTCCTCTGTTAGCGTATCAAGGTCCAGCTAGCTAGTTTCCTTAAAGGTGCTCAATACGAATTCATCTGTTGCCTCCATATGGCTCTCAACATGGCGACAGCTCAGCCGGCGGCTCACAGCTAACAGCTAATTTCTGATTTATGCCAAAATCTTTTAATCCCAGTTGTCAAATTTCGTGTTTTACAACAAATAAGCGTGACTAAAACGTCTCCTTCAGTTTCTTTATTCAGTCAAACAGTATTGTTATTATCATTAAATATATTTGTCCCATCTAGACCAGCCAATAATAGTGCAGCTTAAGCCTCGCCCTCAAACATCTTCTTCCTCCCGTCCATGCCGGCTTTGTCTTCAATGTTTTTACGCCAGTCGCCGACGTCTCGCAGTTCCTTGTCCTGCAACACCAAAGACGACCATAAATCATAGCAGATAATCTGGTATATAGTATGAGAATAGTTGCTTTTAGGGAAGGTTGGTGGAACATAGACATATTGATTTCATGGAGTAAAAAGGTTAAGAAAGGTCTCTCTAAGAAGTAAACTTCCCTCAGAAAAATGTAATTAGTGTTATGAAAACAGGTTGTCGTGATGTCTACGTCTCTACAGAACGTAGAGACTTCTCTGGAGAGGTTTATGAAATCAAAGGTGTAATAAATGTGATTTTTAGTGCCAACAATGTCTTTCAGATCCAGAGTGAAAGAAGTCATCTACTCCGGATGACTTCTTAAAAAAGACAGTGGAATAAACTCCGCCTCTTTTTAAACACAGCATTCTATAGAAAACAGTTTCCATCCAGATGTAGAGCAAATTTTCACAAAACTTCTAGAAAAATCTGCAAAAGAAAATGCAAATCTCTGTGTGTTTCCGTGAGTTAAGGCTCAAACTATGGAAAACCATGTGAACAATGATGGAAATATAACATTTCTGTTTCATGTATTAATGTGAGTAAAGTCTCCTCATCGCTCCAAACACATCGTCACACGCTTCATGTTCGTCATTATTTATTCCCTCAGTCTGTTTCCGTTTTCTTTTCATCGATACACCAACGTCTCCATGGTAACCGGGCGAAACATTTTTATTTGTAGGATATTTTATATTTTTATATTTTTGTTTATAAGCACACAAAGGCAGGTGGATGGAAACGCACCTAGAGAAATGCAATCATCCGTGTCTGCTAGCTCGTAATAATAATAATAATAATAATAATAATAGTAATAATAATAATAATAACCAGCTGCTTCTGTCGCTTCCAAACCGGTTAATGAAACGAGGCCCCTTCCTCACCTCCTCCTTGACCTCCTTCTTGACCTGCTTCAGGTTGGCCCTCAGGTCCATGTTGACCGTGTGCTTGGAGCCCAGCAGAGCCTTCAGCATGGCGTCGGCCGACATGCGGACCTTCCTCAGGACCGGCTTCTTGAACTTACCCATCAGGTCCTGGACTTTGATCTTCAGGTCGTCGATCTGGAAGGTGGAACCAGAGGAGACGTTGGGTTCCCTACGAACGCCTCCAGCACGCTACAGAGCAACGTTTACAACCTGGTACAGCCGAGAACACATCATAAAGCCTGAACACTTGCCACCTTCTTTGGACCAGGATTTAGTTTTTTTAGATTTCAAAATTAGAGACATTTATTGAGAGAAGTTTTTTTACAACAATTTAAGCAATTTTCAAACATAGATTATCGTTATTTTTGCCTTTGTGTCATGCCAGTGGCCACTAAGGATTTAACTGCACTGCAAAATGAACCGTTCTTAAAGCCTCACCAGTTAAAGAAAATAGAGCTAAAGATGTAAAATGTGTCTTGAGATAAGATGAGATGAAATAACCCATTATTCGTACAATACATTATCAAACAGTAAAGGCATAATAAATAAGTAAATCGTAAAAAAAATTAAAAAAATAAAAATACAATAAGGGAGGGAGCAGAGGGCGGTTATGAGGTCATTAAAATATGAAAGACTGACCTTCAATTTTATAAACATTTACCCAAAATTCAGCACGACAACCTCCCTATCTTTGGAGACTGGAACCTCCACACGGTGTTAACGTACAGCAGCGTGAGTTTGAACAACGTTTGGGAGCAAAGCGTGAGCGGGAAGGCTCTGCAGGGGTTAAATCTTTAAATAAGTTCATGTAATCTACCTCCTTGTTGGATTTATTAACTTTCATATCCAGGTCGTACCGCTCCTCGTCGATCACGTCGATCTTGTGGTTGACCTCCCGGCACAGCTCCTGAACACAAACGGCAACAGTATCGTCACGGTGACAAAATGACGCCCTGCGGACCACAAACATCACCGTATTTTATCAAATTAAGAGTTCATTCTATTATGTACATCGTCTGCCATATTCAATACAACATAAACCATCTCTGTATTAATATATCTATCTACTAAAGCTAGGGTTTGTTGCCTCAACCCAACTTTAGTTTTTAACGTAATGTCGTGTCCCTGTACCTGAAACCAACGATAACCTTTCCTGACTGTCTGTTTCCTGACTGTTTGTTTCCTGACTGTCTGTTTCCTGACTTTTTGTTTCCTGACTGTCTGTTTCCTGACTGTTTGTTTCCTGACTGTCTGTTACCTGACTGTCTGTTTCCCGACTGTCTGTTTCCCGACTGTCTGCTTCCCGACTGTCTGTTTCCCGACTGTCTGCTTCCCGACTGTCTGTTTCCTGACTGTTTGTTTCCTGACTGTCTGTTTCGTGACTGTCTGTTTCCCGACTGTCTGTTTCCTGACTGTCTGTTTCCTGACTTTTTGTTTCCTGACTGTTTGTTTCCTGACTGTCTGTTTCCTGACTGTTTGTTTCCTGGCTGTCTGTTTCCTGACTATCTGTTTCCTGACTGTCTGTTTCCTGACTGTTTGTTTCCTGACTGTCTGTTTCCTGACTATCTGTTTCCTGACTGTCTGTTTCCTGACTTTTTGTTTCCTGACTGTTTGTTTCCTGGCTGTCTGTTTCCTGACTGTCTGTTTCCTGACTTTTTGTTTCCTGACTGTTTCCTGACTGTCTGCTTCGTGGCTGTCTGCTTCCTGCCTGTCTGTTTCGTGACTGTCTGCTTCCTGCCTGTCTGCTTCCTGCCTGTCTGTTTCCTGCCTGTCTGCTTCGTGGCTGTCTGCTTCCTGACTGTCTGCTTCCTGCCTGTCTGCTTCCTGCCTGTCTGCTTCGTGGCTGTCTGCTTCCTGCCTGTCTGTTTCGTGACTGTCTGCTTCCTGCCTGTCTGTTTCCTGCCTGTCTGCTTCCTGCCTGTCTGCTTCGTGGCTGTCTGCTTCCTGACTGTCTGTTTCCTGACTGTTTGTTTCCTGACTGTCTGCTTCCTGCCTGTCTGCTTCCTGCCTGTCTGCTTCCTGCCTGTCTGTTTCGTGGCTGCTCCTCGTGGTACCTGCAGCTCCTGCATGTTGCGGGGCATGCACACAGGAGGACAGTGCTCTGCCATGTACCGGCCCCTGTCCTCCTCCCGCTCCCTGTCCTCCTCCTCCAGCAGCCCTTTGGCGATGGACAGCATCAGACTCTGCAACATGACATCAGATATTATTATTATTATTATTATTATTATTGTTATTATTATTATTATTATTATTATTATTATTATTATTATTATTATTATCTGTACTTCAACTGTAAAATAAATTATAGTAGAGATATTTACCTTCAGATGATGCTTACGACTCGATGACATCTTTTTCCTGAAGAGTTTGAGAAACATTTATTACGACAGATTTCTATGTCAGCGTATTACGACCATTGAAGGTAAATATATATATATTTATTTATTTATTTATATATATTTATGTATATATTTATATATATACATATAATATTTATATATATATATAATCTATAATATTTATATATATAAATATATATTTACCTTCAATGGTCGTAATATATAATTTATTGTTTTCTTTACCTACAATGGCCCTGATATAACCATCGTAGCTTTCTGATTAAAAGAACATTACTTTTATAGTCACAATAAACACAAATTGCAAAAAAAGGCGACTTGGTTTTAGAAAATTCCTGAAATTAATATATCTTGACTGGAAACAAATCCTTTTACTTATTTTCCAAAAAATGCAGTCAGGTTTTAGACTAAATGGAATGTAAGATTTATATTTCAGTTTAAATGTTGTAAGTGATTCTGTTACACGTCTATAACTTCATAACTTTGACCCTTTGAAGTTTAACTTCAGTGTTATTGGTCCAAATAAATCATACACATGAACATGTAGATGAATGAGACCCAGAATTACTCACTCCGACATCTTGGCGTTTATTTTGCTTCAAAGCCTGCAGAAAAACACAATTTCCCATTTGATTGGTTTATGAGTGTAGAAGAAAAGTATCTCCTCATCACAGAGAAGTCATTAAGTATGAGATGGGAGACAAGGGGAAGATGGGGTCAGGCTTTCAGGAATAATATAATAACTCCACTTAGAGGAAACGGGACACCGCCGCGGAGCGTCAGGAACAGCCTGGAGTCTAAATCAGGACCAGTCCAGTTGTCCTCCTGGGCATCCCACTCACGAGAGGTCCTCTGTAAGACTACCAGGAAACACTCAACACCTCCTCCGATTGGTGCAAACGTCTGACTGCGACTCCTGAAATAGAGCTTCAATCCAGAGCGACGACGACTGAATCCAAACGGAAAACTAGAGATTCTCCAATCTTTGATCACAATAATGATTTCTCCATTAATGCCACATTCACATGGATTCAGACGTACGGCAAGATGGACAACACCTTTTTGGACGGCTCAGTAAAAACAGTCCAACGGAATGACACCACGGCAAAATATGCATGACGATATGTTGCTATGGTGATGTTGTGTTATTGACAGGCAGCAACCTCCGGTTTTGCTGAGTGAAGTCAAAGCTTCATGTGTTAAAGCTGCATTCTCTCTCCTGACCACCAGGGGGCGACTCCTCTGGTTGTATAGAAGTCAAAGCTTCATGTGTTAAAGCTGCATTCTCTCTCCTGACCACCAGGGGGCGACTCCTCTGGTTGTATAGAAGTCTATAGAAAATGACTCTACTTCTCTCTTGATTTATTCCCTCAGTAAACATTGTAAACATGAGTTTATGTCTCAATCTCTAGTTTCAAGTCTTCTTCAATACAGCATGATGTTCATTTAGTAAATTATGGTCCATTTAGAGTCAAACAGACCATAAAGAGGGGATGCTTTAGGGGCGGGGCTACAGGGTGATTGACAGGTCGACACCAGAGACGTATAGGCGTCTCTACGTCCTCCTCAGTCCTAATATGGTCACTTCCTGTGAAATGCCGTCCAAAAGCCAACGAGTTACATCCCGATGACGATGTCCACTCCTTCTATACGTCTACGTTCAGACATCCAGAGAATAAACCGGTGAAACAGACTTTCCCCGAAAACGTTTGGACTCATAAGAAGCACAATTACACAATTTAAAGACACTAAGTGTGTTTCAAACGATAACATCGCCTCAAAATCCCCAAATTCCCTGATCAACATCCATGTTTAGAAAGTTCACAATGGGAATTTTAAAACATTGGCCCCAAAAGGGATTTGGGGCCAATGTTACAAAATCAGACTTTGTGTCGTCTAAACAAAAATATTTCACTCAGTTTTTACAAAAATACATTTTCATGAGTTCCCCAGGACCTTTTATAAACGCCTGATCGTGTTTCATTCCTTTCTAGTATACTGTGTTAATTGTATTGTTACATTTTACATTAATATTTTATAATTTGCAGTTTTAAATGTACAGGCTTAACTGTCAGACTTGTATTAGACACAATTACTTCAAGATGAAATAACTTGCTTTTAAATAATCAAATTGGGTTTGAAATTCCTGATACTTCAACTTTTTTCCTTAATAATCCATACGTAGGCATGAACACCATCAAAACATCATGTTAGCAATGTAAAGCAGATTATCGTCAGCATACGTAAATCTTTGTCTCGTGTTTAAATGCGTGCCGTAACTTTTCAATATGTGAAATAACTGAGTGATAATCAGTCCTCATCTTCTCATAATTGCTTGGCAATACACATAATAATAAGCTTTTCATTGTGCAAATTTACCAATAAATCAGTTTACTAAAATACGTTATGAACTTTGCTCTTTTTACTGAATATCAAATAGCCGTCTGGCTCATTTTGGACCACAGCGACGAACCAATCAGCTGAGAGGCATCTCCAAACAAAACCATACTTCTCTGATTTACGTGGACTAAAACTGAATGCTGGGAACATTAAGACCTGAAATGACTAAAGCTCCTAAATATGAAAACTCATCTCCTGTTGGCGTCAACCTGTGACACATTTAGCCGTTACGCAATCTGTGTTCTCATTTGTAGAAAAATACATAATTAAAGTCGTGTTCCTGCTACAAACACAAAATGAGATGTTTTATTGCAGAATGACGAGATGTTGTACCTTGAGATCAGGAGCTCATATGCTAAGTTTACATTATTAACCATGTCTGTATGTATTTGTAAGTCTACAAACTACTCCAAGCATATTTTTAATTTATTCAATATTTTCTCTGACTGGTTTTTGATCCGTGAAGATTAGTGGATCAAACGTGAAGACAAAATTAAACGAAGCTGTCAGATTAATAACTGAGTCCGTCTGAGCTCTGACATTAAATTCAACCAGTCTGTGGTGACACATTAATAAAGAGTTAATAAAGAGTTAATAAACAGTTAATAAACAGTTATTAAACAGTTAATAAACAGTTAATAAACAGTTAATAAACAGTTATTAAACAGTTAATAAACAGTTAATAAACACCGGACCATCGCTCTCCAACCAGAGTCCGGTTACACTAACGCATCTCATCACGCATCATGCTTCACCTGCAGGTCGACCTCTTCAACCCCAAAACCCAACAACCAGGACCTCTCCATCACCACCTCCACCTCCATCACCACCTCCACCTCCATCATCAGCTCCACCTCCACCTCCACCTCCACCATCATCACCATCAGTTTCTGACCAGCTGCTTCCCTCTCTACCAACTGGTGGATACCAGAGTAAACATTAGAAGCAGCTCGTGGTTCTGAGAGAACAAACTCGCCGTGAGGACGTGACTCGCCTGTGAAGCTCATTCGTGGTAAAAACAATCAGCGGAGAGAAAGTTCTCTGAGTTCTCACCTGGTCGGTTCGCAGACGGAAACAGAACGGAGCGACGGATTTGGGAAGCGGCTCGGTTTTGCCTCTATTAGTTGGTATATATGGCATTCCCCGAAGGCAGAGGGAACCCCATCTTTCTCTTTATGGAAGCGGAGTCTCTCTCAGACCAATGGGCTCACCAGAACCTGAAATCTTATACCCGCCCCCCGCCGCCCCCCCACATCGCCTCCCTATCGGACCTTTATAAATAACCTTCTCTTGGATTGTTTCACTGATTGCCTTATTCCTCCCGACCCCCCGAAAGGAATCGGCTAGACTTGATGCACAGATTAATATCGCATAAGCTCGCTGTCTGAAACCAGGCTGGGCTCCGTGAAGGAGACCAGGGAGCCGCGGTGGTGGAGGTTGAGGGGACGGCAGGTCGAAGGTCAGGCAGAAAGCGGAGTAGAGTTTCAAGGCGGTCATTTAAGACGCGCTAAGTGGAGGCTGTTAAGAAACTGTGAACAGGATCTTTATGGATGAAGATCACACAGCAACGAAAACAGGAGAGAAACAACTGGAAGAAGAAGAAAAGGTCTTTGGTAGAAAAGAGGATAAACATCTGTTTACTTGTTTGTTTTAGCTCAGAGCTTGATCGCACAGAATTAATTAGAAGACTTAATAATTTACAAAATAGGCACATTTAGTTTCTTTTGGCCCACAGCGAGGCCTCCGAAGATGGTTTTGATTTATCGGCTGAATTTCCTCGCTGACAGATGATTGATGCTCGGGAATATAGCGAGTAGCTGTGGTGGTAACGGTGTACGAGTCAAAGTCATAAAACACAGACGGTTGATTTTAAGTTGCACAAATAATCCAAGAAGTTTCCTTCAGTATCAAAATACAATATACTCTATTAATGGGGGGAAATGGAGGAAAGAAAATCAACAAATGTAAAATAAATAAGTAATATAAACAAATATAAAGTAAGAACATAAATAAATAAAAAATGCATGGCATGCAGAAGTAGGAAACCTTTACGTTTTAGTGTATAAGATCCAAGTACAGTTGTTATAAACATTATCATATTTCACTAATGTTTTCCTGACAGAGCGGTTGCCCCCGGCGTCTCCATGAGGGCAACAGATGGAGGCTTCAGCCTGGTGACAGACGAACTGCAGCATGTGAAGCCACGAATACACAAATGATTAGAGGAAGAGCGGGAGGCCCCGGAAGCACAACTGTTACGGTTCATCACGAGTCAAAGTACTTCAGACTGGAACATGTGACGTTGGCTCGGTGCGTTTACCGTAAATCTGTTGCTGCTGTTGTTAAATTGGTAGCTAACGTGTCCAGCTAATGTGTTTGGGGTCTAGAAGATGTATGAATGCAGAGGCTCGTTAGTTCTCGGGTCATTACAGGTGGGTTCAATGTGTTTTTATGGCTTTTGGGGTAAATTGCCGGGGCTTTTGGGACACAGAGGACTAAATCTGCATGTTCTGTCTCAAAGACGTGGTGAGAGGACGCAACCGAAATAGAAAGCGTTGACGTCACCTAATGAAGTGGATGGCAAATTATAGTGATGACGGACTCAAAGCAGAACTCTACTGCACTCTGAGGCCCCTGGTCTGAGAGCACCGAGCCAGACGGACTCAGAAACATGTCAAACCCATGTTCAGAAATATAAAATACAGTCTGGTGAGTTAACGTGAGGTTCTTAAAGCTTTTAGTACCAGAAAACACCTCCACCGGTAAGTTTATTTACATTATTATACAACCAGAGGAGTCGCCCCCTAGTGGTCAGGAGAGAGAATGCAGCCTAAACACATGAAGCTTTGACTTCTATACAACCAGAGGAGTCGCCCCCTGGTGGTCAGGAGAGAGAATGCAGCTTTAACACATGAAGCTTTGACTTCTATACAACCAGAGGAGTCGCCCCCTGGTGGTCAGGAGAGAGAATGCAGCTTTAACACATGAAGCTTTGACTTCTATACAACCAGAGGAGTCGCCCCCTGGTGGTCAGGAGAGAGAATGCAGCTTTAACACATGAAGCTTTGACTTCTATACAACCAGAGGAGTCGCCCCCTGGTGGTCAGGAGAGAGAATGCAGCTTTAACACATGATGCTTTTTTTTCTCCATACCAGAGTCATACCAGAACACAAACTTATTTTGTGGAACAGTTTGTACTCTGGCAGAGCCGTTTTCAGATAATATAATAGCTTTCTCTATTTTGGACTTTCGAGCTTTCTGTTCCCTCAGAAGGTCAGCCCTGTCGAGATGTTTTGCATCTTCACGGGTCAAGGTTCACCAGAGTGGAACTTCATGCCTCAACTCTTCCGAGTGTTCGGGTTTGAACACCTTTAAAACCACTTTCAGTCGCAGTGGCTTTTGCTCACTTTGAGACAGTATTCAGCCCGGGACTTACATCTTTGTACTGCACGGCTCATTTGCTAGTCAGCACCAAAACAACCGTTAAGTACATACTTTTCTTTAATATTTCAACAGTACAAATTATATCTGACTTTAGAAACATGACATGAGAAATACATCGCTTCACATTTCTGAATATCATATTCATTGAGAACATTCTGGGCCACTGAGAAATCACCTGAGAGAACGAGTTAGAAAACCTATTCAGATTGATATGATGACTTGGAGCATTTACAACGAGGGATAAACCAAAAATATGCTGATACTTTTGTCTACTACAGTGCCACCTATGAACATGTCAGGAAATATGTCCTCTTCTTCGGTCTCGTCACCTGCATTAGTAAAACACTGGCACAAATATATTACAGCAAGGACCATTTTACACAATTGTCATGTTCATACTTTTTTTGCTCAAAATAAAAACATCCAAAAAATATTCAACATTTCACGACATTATCGAGAGGAGTTAAAGTCATACAAAGTGTGCAAATGTCACCGAACGGTCACAAGACAACTCCAACCAAATGAAGGTACCGTACTTTAGCTTCCACGTCTCTCAAATGGCGACTTCACCGAGCTGCTGCGGGTTAACGGGTCACGGATGTTAGATAAATGTCCTGTACAACTGATTTTCACCGAGGCTGCCCATGAACTACAGTAATATCAAAATAAATTCAAAAAATTAAAATGTAAATTTAAAAAACAGTGCAATGTTGCCGTTGTCCTTTTCAGACAAAACATTAGTATTTGCATGATCTTTACAGGCAGACGTTTTTCATACACAAGCATCTTTCTGTTCTAAAATTGTTATTTGGTGAAATCTTTTTTTTAAGTAATATTGCTCAAAAAGAACAATCCAATAGGGGGCCAAAATCTGTCTGTTTCCTGTTTGGCACTTAAAGCACCTTTAGCTATGAAGGTAGGCTTCAAAGTTCAGATCATTGATTGAACGGGACACAAACCACTAATCAGAATTAAAGTTGTAACTAAACTGAACCGTTAGCAAACTACAGCCAAACCTTTCTCTGCTTGATTGATCCGTTAGCCAACAAGAAGCTGACTTTCACTAGCTAACGGACTATTATGTCTGGTTGATGCTTTGCAATGAAAATAGTTTAAGCTTTGAGGGGGCAAAGTTTCATTAACAAACTGGAAACTAATCAGAACCCACATTTTAACTAGACCACGAACCAGATAATTTTCAGCCGCTTAATTGAACCGTTAGCTAACCAGAACCCAAACTTAGCTATCAAGCTAACGAATTTACAGCAAAAGTATCTCTACTGAACTAGTATAGTCCAACATAAAAAATCCGATTGTGGGTCAATATCTGTCTGGTTTGTGCTTTATGCTAACGTTACTTTTAGCTTTGATGATGGGTCTCAAAGTTCAGAGGATAACGAGTTTTGTACAAGGGGGAAAAGTATTCATTGAGTTGTTTGACCAAACATTAGCTAACCAGAACGTAGCCTATGGTTGCATAACTGAGTCTTTAGCAAACTTTACAACTTAATTTTTAGCTGCTTAAATGAACCATCAGCTTAACCAGAACCTAAACCCGTAGTTCCATAAATGAGCCGTTATCTAACTATAACTGAACCATTAGTTTTGCTTAACTCGCAAACAAACTCTGAGCAAAAGTGTCTCAATTGAACTAACTTGGTTCAAGAAAAAAGTTCAACAGGGAGCTAATTTTCAGAGCGTGACTTAAATCACACTCGCAGCTGCATTATTGAACTATTAGGTAACCAGAAGCTAACGTTTAGCCGATTAACTAACCCCATAGCAAACCAGAAGCTAACGTTTAGCTGATTAACTAACCCCATAGCAAACCAGAAGCTAACGTTTAGCTGATTAACTAACCCCATAGCAAACCAGAAGCTAACGTTTAGCCGATTAACTAACCCCATAGCAAACCAGAAGCTAACGTTTAGCCGATTAACTAACCCCATAGCAAACCAGAAGCTAACGTTTAGCTGATTAACTAACCCCATAGCAAACCAGAAGCTAACGTTTAGCTGATTAACTAACCCCATAGCAAACCAGAAGCTAACGTTTAGCTGATTAACTAACCCCATAGCAAACCAGAAGCTAACGTTTAGCTGATTAACTAACCCCATAGCAAACCAGAAGCTAACGTTTAGCTGATGAAGACGTGTAGAATGGCGAGCCTGAACCTTCCTTCGCTTCCTGTATTTGGTTTGGCACAACTATCTAAACGACCTGGAGTTTTTTCAGGCTTCTCATAGCTTAACAATATCAATATATTCAGCATATTCCGTTTTTGTTCCAAATTAGGCCTTATTCCGAATGTGTCCTTTTCCTATTAAGACGTGGGATATGCCGATATTATTCAGGTTTTTAGGATAAATTCTATTGGAAATGTAAACTGGGGTCAGCTCAGCGCGTTGTACACAAACGGTACAGTTTGCAAGGCTATACGCCGACTTTCAAACATTATGGAAAACTTGAGATTTGCGTAAATATTGCAACATCAACGTTAACAGAGTATGCACGGCTGCGTGTAACGGGAATATTAGCGGAAAATACAATTTTATTCGCCATGTAAACAGTTTAGTGGGAATATTTTCTGCTTTTTCTGGAATAAGGGCAAAGAGACGCTGCTCTACCTGGTCAAACAAAAAATAAAACCGATGAGGAAATGACCTGAAATATTCAAACGACTGTTTTCAGATTATAACGTTGGCTGAAAAGTAAAACAAAAAGTAAAACACGTAGTCCTCTAGGTAATTAGATTCACCCTGATTAGTTTTCTCAGTACTTGCTGATTGTATGTTGCACTGAGTATGAAAACCGGTCATGTACCGAATGTTGGAACTCAAACTATTAACTGATTCAGTAGTTAGTCAATACACAGAAAAATAAGTCTGCAAATTGGAATTATCAATTAATCTTCCAAGTCATTTA
>JACSYO010002118.1:70000-127500 GCA_016806645.1 Ophiodon elongatus
TCACCTGCTTGTTCAGGGGAAAGTTCTGCCATTTAGGAAACTAGAGATAATAATAATAATAATAATAATAATAATAATAATAATAATAATAATGTTTACGTTACACCAGCCGGACAAGGACTAAATAAGGACATGTTCCATCATAAAGATGCTCCACACACACACACACACACACACAAAACCCAGAGTTGATGCTCACACACACACACACACAACACCACAACCCAACACACACACACACACACACACACACACACACACGAGTTAAAGATGCTCCACACACACACGAGTTAAAGATGCTCCACACACACACACACACACACAGACACACACACACACACACAGACACACACACACACACAGACACACACACACACACACACACAGTATTCTCTTATATGCATGTTTCTGTTGTTTGAAATAGAAAAGTTATTTCTTGGCCGTGTGCATCCTAACTCAAAGGTCTCCGCGGACCTTTATTAAAAGCTCATGTTTTAAAGAGAGCCGGATCATAGGGACCATGAGGACCATGAGGATCATGAGGATCAGGAGGACCATGAGGACCATGAGGATCATGAGGACCATGAGGACCATGATGACCATGAGGACCATGATGACCATGAGGACCATGATGACCATGAGGATCATGAGGACCATGATGACCATGATGATCATGAGGATCATGAGGATCATAAGGACCATGAGGACCATGAGGATCATGAGGATCATAAGGACCATGATGACCATGAGAGCTGCTCTGTTAGTAAACACACAGCCGGCCAGAGGCCGACGTCGCGCCTTGTCCCCCCGCCTCCCAGCGCCCTGTGAGCGGGGAGCGGGGCGCGGGGGGCGGCCTGGACGTGCAGGCTGCGGTGGGTGTTCGCAGGCCGGGCAGAGCGCTCCCTCCTCCCGCACACAGAGAGGTCACCTTGCGGGGAGAGCGGTTGCAGAGCCGCGTCGTGCATCGTTCACACTTTGCAGAAAGAAGACAGAACAACAACAACACGTCTCACCGATTGAGCCATTCCGCCTGCAGAGCAGCTTGTCGTCCAGCAGCTCGAGAGCACTCGGGTCTTTGTTCCGCTCCTCCTCGGCCTCCATGTTCCGCCTCCTGCAGACACAGGCGGCCCCGTCATCTTCTGCATGCCGAGCGACACCACGGCTCCATCGGACGGACGGACCCCCTTAACCCCCCCTCCACCCGTGGGTGAGTTCAGCCCCGAGGGGAGACGTGAGGCCGCTGCAGACTGGAAGCACCCACGCCGGGGGACGGGGCCAACATGGCGGCGGACGTGGTGGAGCGTCGTTGAACACCCGACTACCGCCCCGTCTCGTGCCCGCCGAGAAGCCGCCGTGAAGCCGCCTCGCAACACCACAATGTCGGTGACTAACAGCCCGAAACGTGACGGACGTCGCTCCGGCTTCAGCCCCGTGCGCGCGGAGCCCGACCCCCTGCAGCGCGGGCTCGAATGCGGTTCGGGCACAAAGGGTATTTCTTCCCCCCGGAGGCTGCCTTCCAGGTTGTGTTATCGCCTCGTTACGCTCTACCGAGCAGACACGTTACGTGTAAAGTTATTAAAATGATAAATAACATTGTGGGAGTTCAGGTCTCGATCCTCACGGTGAAGGAAAGCAGGAGTTACTCACGTCTCGAGAGGAAAACCTGCCTGTAAGGCCTGCTCGGCGGCATAGCGAACACAGGCTGGAGGAGGCTCGATACGGGTACTGGCATCTCTCAGAAGAGCGGGGTTAGTCAGCTTTTCAATTAATTAACCTGATGTTCGCCCGCCGTCTGATACAGTACAATAAAACAAACGCCTCTCGAACAAATCAACGTTTCAAGGATATCAACACGTTTAATGATGATTAGAAATCTAATATTTAGCAAATGCCGATTATTAAAAAACACAAATTTATATAATGCAATAATAATAATAAAGCAATAATATAAAGCTCCACACATATAGTATTTTTCCATATATTTTAGTGTAATTTTTCTATTCTATATTTATGTTTCATACAGTACATTTACTCATTTACTCAAGAATCGAACTGTAGTACAATGTATGAGCACCTCATCTGAACATTTCCATTTTATGCTTCTTTATACTTCAGCGGGGAATATTCTACTTTTTAACTAAAGCACTATATTTATTTAATATTTAATATTAAGATAAATAATTTAAATAAAAAAAACATACGATAATCTTATGACACACAAAACGTTGCTTGTCATGTTCCACACGTCTACGAGTTCTCAGCAGTTTCAACAAAGACACGTTTCCCCTCTAAACTTCTCAAATATTTTCATTTTGAACGACAGTTTCTTCTTCTTTTGTCCCGTTAATCATCTCACGACCCCTCAGATTCCCCCGGTGACCCCTGGAGGGGCCCGACCCCTATGTTGGGTACCTGACTGTACATCAAGTAGTTAAAGTATCTCCACCCGGAGCAGCTACAACATGCTGCTGTATTAATAACGTCATTTATTATACATCAGTCACAGGATGTCCTGCAGAGTGAGTACTTTTTAATGGAGTATTTTTACACAGCTGTATTTGTTCTTTTACTTCAGTATTCAATCTAAATACATTTTCCCACCACGTTCACATCGATGTCGTATCCAGGAAAAGTTTACTTGATCTGATCCCATAAAATAAACATGAATAAAAGCAGCAGCTCCTCACACACGAGGAAACATTTAACATTTTTAACCTGATAAACTACTGAAAACAAATAAAAAATCTGACAGAACAATGTGGTTAAACTGTCCAGTGTGAGAGAATAGTATAATAATAATAATAATAATAATAATAATAATAATAATAAGAGTACATGCACGTGAACTTAAATCTTAACGATAAACAGAATAAAACATTTTGAAAGTATCCGAAACAGCGTTAACATTCATTTAAACAAAATGAAACATTTTCTTTTTCCCTTTTCAAAATACAGTATTTTTGCTTTTAAATCAGTTTAACAGTTCAATAAAGAAATGCTTTAAATAATAATAATGAAGCTGCACGTTCATGGTAATGCACTCACCGTGTGTGTGTGTGTGTGTGTGTGTGTGTGTGTGTGTGTGTGTCAGCGGCTCGGTCTGAAGACATTACCTGGGAGCTGATCTGGAGCCTGTGGTTTTGTTTTTTCCTCTTCCTCCTCCTCCTCCTCTTCCTCCTCCTCCTCCTCCTCCTCTTCCTCCTCCTCTTCCTCTTCCTCCTCCTCCTCCCCCCGGTGTTTAATTGGATGGCCGGGCGCCTCTCTCCGGGTATCCTGGTAACCCACCGACCCGCTGATGTCACAGCTCTCCATAATGAAGTGTGAGTGTATCTAGCTGCCTTTGTCAATAAGCAGGCGGGACATTGAGGAGATAAGACGACAATGGAGGCCGACCACCTCGGATTATTCCACCTTTACTATCTTTCACTTCCATGGCTTCAGCTTCAGTCTCCAGACGGACAAACAAAGCACAATTAAAGGTGCATGCTGGGGATTCCCCCCCGCCCCCACACACACACACACCCCACACCCAGCTTTAATGATATCTACCACATTATTATTTGTACTTATTAAAACTACTACCCGACCATATCATCTGTCCTTCAGGGCAGTCATTAGTTTCCATTAGTTTCCATTGGCTTCCATTGGCTTCCATTGGTTTCCATTGGCTTCCATTGGCTTCCATTGGTTTTCTTTGGTTTTCTTTGGTTTCCATTGGTTTCCATTGGCTTCCATTGGTTTCCATTGGCTTCCATTGGTTTCCATTGGTTTTCTTTGGTTTTCTTTGGTTTCCATTGGTTTCCATTGGTTTCCATTGGCTTCCATTGGTTTCCATTGGCTTCCATTGGTTTCAATTAGTTTCCATTGGTTTCCATTGGCTTCCATTCGTTTCCATTGGCTTCCATTCGTTTCCATTGGTTTCCGTTCCCTTACCTCACCATGAAACTAAATCCCTTATTTCTGCATCTTAAAAATCCACAAATGTCTCAATTCAAATGATGTGATCGGTGGATTTTAAGTGCATAATGTTAAATTAATGAATTAAATGGATTGTAACACTTCAAAGAAAAAAATCCTCAATTCATGCAGAAACCCCATTCATTTTATACAGAAAACTAATTTATAAACATAATTTACCCATTGGGGTAAACCTATTCAGTAAAATATAAGGACCCCTATAAACATCCTTAATGGGAACAAACTTAAAACTTAAAATATATAAAGTGAACATCTTAAAGAGACAGTACACCCCAAAATCAAAAATGCATATTTCCTCTCGCCCGAAGTGCTATTTAAGCAAAGATACTCCATAACGAAGGATTACAAGCTCCGCCCATGAATTACGCACAATGTTTGTCAAATAAAAGAGAATTTTGCAATTAGCCAACATGGCCGTTAGCTTGGCTAGCTATATAGCTAGCTAGCTAGCTAACTAAGCTACGTTCCAGTTGTATCATAGCTTCAGATATACGTCACTCAAAGACACTTTTGGTTGTGTCGTCTTTATAATTACGTATTTCAGTTTCAACGGACAAAATGCTACTTTGTTGACGTGCAAAATTATCTTTTACATTGACAAACATTCATGTCACAATTTAAACAGGATCAGAATGTGTTTCCCTCCATTGACTTCCGTACATATTGTTTCCAATACGAGGTCCAATGGAAGTCAAGGGGCGGGACTTGGCCTCTCTAGACAGTTCTTAAAGTTTAAACCACATAATAATCTAATGGTTCATGTCCGATCCTTCCTGCATTGTGTAAGAAGCCTAAAATAAAAAATAAATGTGTAAAATGTTGAATCGGAGCTCAATGGGTGGGCGGGACATTTGCATTTCAAAGAGACCCCTTGAGCTCCTCGGCTCCTTTCTGTTGGACCCTAACGGACCGCCGCCTCCTTTAAGTCTCTAAAGGGAGCTGGTGATGGAGGGTTACAGATTTAAAAACACAAACACAGGGAGCTGGTCTTTCCTGAAGGTGGCGCCGGAGAGAAGATGCAGCAGTGGTGGAAAGTAACAATGTACATTTACTCAAGTACTGTACTTCAGTACTATTTCGAGGTACTTTATTCAAGTGTTTACATTTTCTGCTAAATTTGACTTCTACTCCTCTACATCTCAGAGATACATGTACTTTTTACTGTACTATATCTCAGAGGTACATATTGTACTTTTTACTGTACTACATCTCAGAGATACATGTACTTTTTACTGTACTATATCTCAGAGGTACATATTGTACTTTTTACTGTACTACATCTCAGAGATACATGTACTTTTTACTGTACTATATCTCAGAGGTACATATTGTACTTTTTACTGTACTACATCTCAGAGGTACATATTGTACCTTTTACTGTACTACATCGCAGAGGTACATATAGTAC
Source organism: Ophiodon elongatus (assembly GCA_016806645.1). Lineage (NCBI taxonomy): Eukaryota > Metazoa > Chordata > Actinopteri > Perciformes > Hexagrammidae > Ophiodon > Ophiodon elongatus. The sequence goes on from JACSYO010002118.1 coordinate 75,387, forward strand.
TTTTTACTGTACTACATCGCAGAGGTACATATTGTACTATAATAAGTATTTTTCATCTCTAAAATCTGCCTTAGTGTCTCATCTATATGTTTTTTTTAATTATATTATCAATGTAGGGACACAAATATACAACTGACATCAAATAATTGATGTATCATAGAATATTTCAAACATACGGTTGTGTATTTGTGAATATATAAATTATGTTTTACTCCAGAGTAAATCTCAAGTTTTAAAAAGGTTTCTCGGTTGGTTTTATGAATGTTGCTCCTAATTTGCTCTTTCAAGGAGTGTTTAAGTGTTGTGTGCTTGTCTCCTGTTCCCTTGTTTACTTCCTCCTGCAGGTAAAACCCTGCGTCAGCATCAGGTGCAGAGCGACAGCCGGAGCTCAGGGACGTCTAACGAGTCCGACCTCTGGAGGCCTGAAGCAGCAGGACCCCACACGCCTGCTGAACTCAGCTTGATTGGTCTCCAGTCTGAATCCAAGTCCTCCGTGTATCTCAGAGCTGCAAACCCACAACCTCAGTCTGCTGCTGACCAGGCAGCCGCTGCCTGGCTAAAAGGCTACAAGGCTAAAAGTCTACAAGGCTAAAAGGCTAAAAGGCTAAAAGACTAAAATACTAAAAGGCTAAAAGGGTAAAAGACTAAAAGGCTACAAGGCTAAAAGGCTAAAATGCTACAAGGATAAAAGGCTAAAAGGCTACAAGGCTAAAAGGCTACAAGGCTAAAAGGCTAAAAGGCTAAAAGGCTAAAAGGCTACAAGGCTAAAAGGCTAAAAGGCTACAAGGCTAAAAGGCTAAAAGGCTACAAGGCTAAAAGGCTACAAGGCTACAAGGCTAAAAGGCTACAAGGCTAAAAGGCTACAAGGCTAAAAGGCTACAAGGCTACAAGGCTAAAAGGCTAAAAGGCTACAAGGCTAAAAGGCTACAAGGCTAAAAGGCTAAAAGGCTAAAAGGCTACAAGGCTAAAAGGCTACAAGGCTAAAAGGCTACAAGGCTACAAGGCTAAAAGGCATGTTTTTGGTCTGAAAACGGGTAAAAGGTTTAAATGACTCTCGTACTCAAGTTTCTTCTGATGTCAACAAAATTGGACATTCCAGAAATAATTTTGTCATAAAAAAGAGTAAATCTGTAGTAGAATAAGAAAATGAATGGGGAAATAATAGACAAATAATAAAATATAAAATAATAATTATAAGCATTTTCATTCATTTTCCCATTTATTTGAAAACATTTTTTGTTAATATTTATTTATTTATTTTTTGCAAACAAATTACTCAGAAAGCCCGCCCAAAGCCAGTTGATTGACAGCTTGGCCCTTCAAGGAATAGCAAAAGGAAAAGTAAAGGAATGAAAATAATTAAATATCAAATAAATACATGAAATGAAAAAGAATATACAGAAAAATGTAAGTAATTGAATGCATTTTCTTTAAATATTATAAATATTGTAAATATGATATACATATCATACATATATTTATAATCTTTTACAATATTGATAATGAAAATAAATTAAAAAATGCATATAATTATCATTATATATTTTGTTATTTGTCTTTATACATCCAAATTTATTTGAGGTACTTGTACTTCAAGTCTTTTCTTTTTATATAACTATTGTACTTTTTATTGCACTACATTTATTTGATAACTTTAGTCACTTTGCAGATTAAAATTATGTTTTGTAATGATATATATTCTCAGTTTTAAGGCTTTAATCAGTCGTTTTTACAATATTTTTAATCCTTGGTGTTACTTTTACTCTATTGACTTTTATTTATTTATTTATTTTTGCAATTTATTAATTATTCGATTTATTTTTTCTACCTCCAAGTTAAACTGGTTCACTCTTTTCTTTTGTCCACATGAGGGCGCTTCAGTATCGCTTCAGGGGTAAAAACCCTGCGTCTCGTCTGCAGGCGTCGCTTCGTCCCTCAGTTTGTTTTACTCACTAATGCAAACACGACATCTCAGGTGAGCTGGGTTTAGTTTTATATGACATAAACTTGAAGAGACAGATAGGTGATTTCATTTGATTATAAAATGAATTAGCTAGAAATGAATTCTCGTAAAAAAAGTTGTTTTAATATTCAAGTTGTGGCTCGCCAAAGTATAGAATTTTTTAAATTCTAAACAAAACATTTGTCACTTTCAGGAAAGGTGAGCCGGTCGCTGAAGATATTCAGATTTTAAACACATAGATGTGAGATAATACTTATCAAACTTTACAATATAATCACAAGTTTGAGGGATGAAATTTGTTTTGCATCACAAAATTCATACAGGAAGTGCTAAAAAATTAAAACATGATTCATTTAAATTTAACACCAAAATACAATCTGAAGTGTAAATCGACTGAGGAGCGTTTTAACCCTCCGTGCCCCGTCCGAAGGGCAGCTTGCTCTGGAGGGGGATCTTCCTCTTCAGGGTCAGGGTGGAGTTGACCTGCTCGGCCGACAGCAGGTCGTGCCACTGGGCGACGGGCCTCCGCGGGCTGGACAGCATGTCGGCCCAGTGCCTCAGCTGGTTCCCCGAGGCGTCGCAGCCCAGGAAGATCTTCCCCATGGCGTCGTTCCGGGTCATGGCGTCATGGTCCCACATGGAGATCACCAGGTTCACCCTCTGTGGGCGACAGCCGGGGGTCAGGGAGCCCTCAGTGATACGTTCATTTCATATTCAGACTGGGTTTCTACTCACTTTACTGACGGGGAAACGAAAGTAAAAATACAATGACAATAAAAAAGAACATAATTAAGGTATTTTTAAAGAGATTTTAAGGAGATAATGTTTAATGGATTACAAATATTTATATTAAAATAAAGGTGCAAATTCAGGGGTAATAATGGATTACTTCCATGTTTAGGAGCTTTTTAAGGAGGTAAAACATATTCAAATTGTAAAAAAAAAATGAATATTTTGAAACGGGTGTTATTTGGTAAATTCCTTGAACGTGGAGATAATTCCTTAAAGATACCTGAACAGATGAAAGTATATTAATTATTCTGTTCAGTAACTTCAGCTATGGGGTGACCCTTCAAACATTATTCAAAGGACTAATAATGGACTATAAATAAAGTTAAAGGAGGATCTTGGGGCCAAAATTAAACAGAACACAACACTTCCTAAAGCTCCTCCACAATAAAAGCATTTAACTGGCGAAACACAGGGTGTGCTTTTAATGTGAAGAAGTTAAAATGTCACACTTAGTAAATTTCTGGTTCTCTTCACGAAATAGATCCTTATTAAGAATGTTGGCCGATGTAATGTGTATATGTTGATAGCAGATATCATTAAATCTACCTGGTCACACTCACCTGGATTTGGTCAAACGACACGTCGAAGGTGAAGGACTCGTTGTAATAAGGGTTCAGCGTCTTCTTTTTAATAGACGTCTTCCTTTTCCTCCACTTCCTCTTGTCCAGAGCCAGCTGCACCTTCACGTACGGATCTACGAGCAACAGGAGCTCGTTAGAGTCACGATGACGACGTGGAAATTAAGTGATATTTGATAGATGAAAGATAAAATATCCGTTTACTTGTCTGAGGAGTATAAGAGCCTGTAACTAAAGTGAAAAACAAGAGAATACATATTTAAAAGAAATATGTAAACGATGAAAGATCTCACAATGTTTTAGAATAATTAGAAATATTTTGGGATTTACACCGAAAACTCATTATTCTTTGGTTTCTCTGAATTTCATTGATTGTTTATTGACAGGTGTCTTAGATATTCAACTAAAACAGAAGAAAAATCTCATTGAAGGAGGTAATAATTCATGTCTTTATTGTTATTCAGTTAGATGTGTTGACCCACAACAAACAGATTAAACCAACACCAAGTTTGATTGATATTCCCTGAGTTCCACGATTAAAAAACCTGAAAAATGTATGAAAAATGATTGGTTGATATCTTATCAAAACAACCCAACACCAGTTTGATTGATATTCCCTGGATTGTACAAATAAACATGATTGAAAATAATGTTAGTCACCGTTGGCTGATTAATTACCTGGTTTGGTTAAAGGCACCGAGGACTTCTGTTTACGCTCAGTGTTGTGTTGCACTACGACTGTTAATGTTACATTTAGACCAACAGCTGGACCAGAGACTCAAACACCAACATCTGGACCAGAGACTCAAACACCAACAGCTGGACCAGAGACTCAAACACCAACATCTGGACCAGACTCAAACACCAACATCTGGACCAGAGACTCAAACACCAACAGCTGGACCAGAGACTCAAACACCAACATCTGGACCAGAGACTCAAACACCAACATCTGGACCAGAGACTCAAACACCAACATCTGGACCAGAGACTCAAACACCAACATCCGTTCGTCACCTACGTCCCGTTGTTGCCTACGACCAGTCGCAGCCTGATTCCCGTCGTTGCCTACGTCCCGTCGTTGCCTACGTCCCGTCGTTGCCTACGTCCCGTCGTTGCCTACGACCAGTCGTTGCCTACGCCCCGTCGTTGCCTACGTCCCGTCTTTGCCTACGTCCCGTCGTTCCCTACGTCCCGTCGTTCCCTACGTCCCGTCTTTGCCTACGCCCCGTCGTTGCCTACGTCCCGTCTTTGCCTACGCCCCGTCGTTGCCTACGTCCCGTCTTTGCCTACGTCCCGTCGTTGCCTACGTCCCGTCGTTGCCTACGTCCCGTCGTTGCCTACGCCCTGTCGTTGCCTACGTCCCGTCGTTGCCTACGTCCCGTCGTTGCCTACGCCCCGTCGTTGCCTACGTCCCGTCGTTGCCTACGCCCCGTCGTTGCCTACGTCCCGTCGTCACAACCACCGGTCTTTGGCTGTGTATTTTGCATATCACCCTCCTCGCCTTCTGCTAAGATCACGTTGCCGTCCTGTGAGGGCGCCGTCGTTGCAACCTGTGCTTTGCGCCGTCCGAGTTCAAAGACAAACCAACAAGCTAGACCTTTCTTTAGGAGACGACTATAGGATAACTTTCGTGATGAATTTAATGCAGTATTCCTTCATTTGAACTAAAATAAAATGCTTAAAAAATCGAACTTAATCCTTTGCTCGTGTAAAATATTCAATAGTAATTAATAAAACTTGCTGACTTGCTGAAAAGAGCATTGTGCGGTAACCCTGACCAATCTTTTAGAGGACTGAATGATTTTGATGTGAGAACTTCTCTCAGTCTGACCTGAAGATCCTCCGATGTCCATGCTCTTCAGGTTCTTGGCCTCCAGCACCACCACGGTCAGTTTGGAGGCGGTGGGAACGTAACGCAGAGAGAAGCAGATCTCGCCGAGGTTTTCCTCCTGCAGCACACAGAAGATCACAGAAGATCACCAAACAATTCAATCAAAAGAAAATGAGTAGTTCCAGGTGCCATGTGAATAGAATGACTGTCATTATTATTTATTATTTATTACTATTATTTTTATTTTTATATATCAAAGACTCTTAAGCATAAAATAATTGAAGTTTTATGTTTTTATATTTCATAAAAAAACTGGCATTATGTAAACAAAGTGGAATTCATGTTAAAATTCGGAAATTAATACATATTTGGTAGTTAGGATTTAACTCTATTAATCTCTATTTAACTCAATTAATTTATAATTCTATGGCAGTTTTTGACGCAAACGTCAGAGCAATTTCTTTAGAGTGAGGCAAAATATTTTTTCCATATTCACAGATTCTGGATTTTTTTAATGAGGGAGAAGAAGTAGACGTTATTTATATACAAATTTGAACTGCTTGATTTAACTTTTTTTGCGGAAAGACACATGATCATTCCAAGCAGAATATTTTTAGAGGTCTTAAAACATGTCTGGAAGGGATCTTTAATAAATACAAAATGCAAAACAAAACAACAACTATAACTCTGGAAAGTGAAAAATGGGAACAACGAAAAAGAAAACCTCAAACTTGGCGGGCTCGGCGAGGTCTTGCCACTCCTCGATGACGTGGTTCCAGTCGACGTTGCAGAGCTGCACCCGGAGCTCCCCGATGATGTTGTGTTTGGAGAATCTGTTGAAGTCAAAAATCTGCATCACCGCCGTCGACTTCAGCAGCAACGACTTTGAAATCTGGGAAAATAATAATCAGCAAAAAGTGAAACTTTATGTAACAGGTTACATTTTTGTTGTTTTTTATTGTTGTGCCTTTTACTGCTCAAGTTGCAGAAGTTATGTGTGGATATTGTTTGATATCCTCCCAAAAACAAGAGGGCAAAGATTTTGCAGGTTCCAAAAAAAATTCCCAAATCGTAAAATGTATTTAAAAAAAACTTGGACGTCCTCTGAGATTAAAGAGGTACAGTACCGGTCTCACAGAGTGAACCTGGTCCTCTCTCTGCTGATGTAAAGCCTGCTGCCAGAAACTTGGGAGTAATGTTTGACTCACATCTATACTTTGAATCACAGATTAAAAGAATTGTCCTGTCCTGCTTTCTTCAATTAAGAACCATCTCCAGATTAAACCCACACTGTCACTCTGACCTGGAAAAAGTAATTCATGCACTCATTTTCTCTGGACTTGACGACTGTAACTCCTCTCTGTCATAAACCAAACTTCTATCTCCGCCTCCAACGAGTTCAGAACGCAGCAGCTCGGCTTCTTCTTGGTTTTAACAGACCACATCACATGACTCCAGTCCTGGCCTCTCTCCACTGGCTCCCTGTTCCTTTTAGAATTGACTTATTAGCGAGAGAAAAAACTTGGATATCCTCTTCTCCCTTCTCCGGCTCTAGAATTCGTTCCTCTCTCAGCTGCAATGGCCCCAACACGCCGCCATTGTTCTGCATCCAAACACATTCTGATTCCAGACCTGCCGATACGTTCTGCGACTGCCTCGTACCTGGAAGCTGAACCGCTCGTTGAAGGCGGGGTTCAGCGTGTTTCTGAACACTTTGGTCTCAAAGGTTTTGGATTTGTCGGGGATGGTGTAGACTTTGACGTACGGGTCCGAGCTCCCTCCCAGGTCCATGGCCTTCAGGCTGTCGGCCTGTTTGATCCCGACCGTGAGCTGCGGCAGACGGACAGGAAGCAGACCATGAGTTACAGACATAGTCGAAACTACGTGTAACAATGTACGTGTATAAACCATAGACGACGCATCTACGCCTCGATGACGTTAATGGAGCAGCTACGATGTTAGCTTAGCTTAGCACCAATCGATCCAGACTCTACTCAGAAAACAAGCATTTTAAAAGTTGTTTGCTCGTCGTCTTGCGAAGAGAACTAAAACAAATATGAATTCAGACTTTTTACAAATTGCCATTATTATGTAGTTTTTTCGGCTTCCTTTTTATCTGTTTATTGCGTTTAAATTACAGCAAAGTCTTCTTATTCTGGGATCATACAGCTGAAGCAAACAGCCGACGTGTGTCTTGCTAGACACAGTGAATACAGCGATGTCATGAACAGACACGATGGCGTTTATCTTCCCGGGATATCTGGGAGTTCTACAACATGTAAAAAGCAGAACTGTGTGCAATTCGAGTTTAAAGCCTTCAGTGTCTCCAGACGGAGCCGTGTGAAGTCTGATAAATGTCCTCAAGTGATGTCACTTGAGTCAGCGTCAGCTGAAGACTACAAGTCTTTTCAAAGTAAAATAATCTAGAGGTCTGGAGTTAGAAAGAAGTGAGACCTCTGTAGCCGCTGATCATCTCTGCTGCAGGCAAGAGGCGCCAGGCTTACGTTAGCCGCTAACTAGTATAACACACCTGAATTGGCAAGTTGCATTGTGGGTAATGTAGGCGCCAGGTTTTGACAAGGAAGAAGAATATGTGGAACACAATATTAAGATATCTCTGATTCTGCTGCATCGATTTTGACTCTTTTTGTTTTAACGCGTCCGTCTGGAGTCTGACGGTGTTGCAGGAGTGAAAAGATGAATCAGGTTAACAGTGTGGAGCCTCAGAGGTCAGAGGTGGGCTATGCTGGTTTAATCACCACAGACTGAGCGGCGTTGTAGTCCAGAGAGTAGAGCAGCTTTCCTCTCGGCTGTTTGGTCGAGCCGTAGCCGACATCCGCTACGTCAGGCTGAACCTGTCGGAGCACAAGAAACACATCAGCTCACGTTCATCTCACAGAACACGTCACAGAACACGTCACAGAACATGTCACAGAACACGTCACAGAACACGTCACGGGGCGGACACGAACACAGACAAAGACGAGGAGGAGGAAGCAGAGACAACGCAATGATTTAATAAAAGAATGAGTCCAAGAGATCAGCCAGGAGACAACAGACAAACTGGTCCCGAACTCCAAACATGGACGAAGACAAACCGACAAAGAACAAAAGGGACCAGAGGAACCAAAGGGACCAAAGGGACCAATGGTACCAAAGGGACCAAAGGGACCAAAGGGACCAGAGGGACCAAAGGGACCAAAGGGACCAATGGTACCAAAGGGACCAAAGGGACCAAAGGGACCAGAGGAACCAAAGGAACCAAAGGGACCAGAGGGACCAAAGGGACCAAAGGGACCAATGGTACCAAAGGGACCAGAGGGACCAAAGGGACCAAAGGGACCAATGGTACCAAAGGGACCAGAGGGACCAAAGGGACCAAAGGGACCAATGGTACCAAAGGGACCAAAGGGACCAAAGGGACCAGAGGAACCAAAGGGACCAGAGGGACCAAAGGGACCAAAGGGACCAGAGGGACCAAAGGGACCAAAGGGACCAATGGTACCAAAGGGACCAGAGGGACCAAAGGGACCAATGGGACCAAAGGGACCAATGGGACCAAAGGGACCAAAGGGACCAATGGTACCAAAGGGACCAATGGGACCAGAGGGACCAGAGGGACCAGAGGGACCAAAGGGACCAATGGGCTAGTTGGGTTACTGCTGGTAACAATCACTTAACCGTTTCATAACTGCAGGCCAACATATTCCACTCAGGGTCTGAGGTGTCGAGAAGCCAAATGGCGTCACAATATTCTGCATCCCGCCCAATGGGTGTATGAGGAGAACTGGGTTCCACTAGGCGGCGCCATGGAGCAAAGACTTCTGAGTGTATAATTAACCGGATCTTCCGACAATCCTCCAGAATTTTAGACATTTTCACACATCCACACGTGCTTAAATGACTGATTACTGACTTTCCACGTTTGTTCTGTATTTTATTATTACTATTGTACTTACTTCGTAAATAAACGTGCTCATTTATTACTTTTTCACTCGTCTGGTCTCCTATTTCTGTTGCAGCCTTTGAGCCAGGCTGTAACACCCAAAGGAGAATCTTACCCCCTGACGAGACATTCATCATATTTATTCACCAAGTAAATCAGGTAAACGTGGTGGTATGAAAGGCGTGGCCATCCACATCCTGCAGGACAAAGAAAGGCCTGGAAAAGGAGCACGGACCCCTGAGAGGACCGGAGGGGTCGCCACACCTTTCACACCTTTCACACCTTTCACACCTTTCACACCTTCCCATCCGAAGCGCCGTGAGAGTGACCCAGGACCATAAAGTTGATAAACGACGAGCTGAAGCGGACTTTAAAGCCTCTAATTGGTCCATTCGTCACAGATCCAGCTGGAATGTGTCATCGACAGAGGATCGGATCCCCCTGCAGAGGATCGGATCCCCCTGCAGAGGATCGGATCCCCCTGCAGAGGGCACCGCCGCTCACCAGGGCTGAGGTGGTTTTTCTGTTCACGCTGTTCAGATTGATCTTCTCGTTCTTCTTCTGCCGCTTCTTCTTGTTCCCTTTGCAGCAGCACTTGATGCAGATGCACAGGCAGCAGATCAGAATCAGCAGAGCGCCGGCCACAAAGATGGCGTAGATCGCCCATCGGGGCACTGAGGGGGGCGAGAAGGGGCACATGTTATTATAACTATTTATTATTAGACTATTATTTACTATTGATAACTTCAAAGCATCATGTTCTCACAGAACAATATTCATCCTTTTCACACTGGGCAGAAAGAGACGCTTCCAATGGAAGTGTCTTTATTGGTAAACCTTTCAAATATAATGCAGTTTTGATTGACAGGTTTTCATTTAACCGTATATGTTTATTATCAAGGTTCTGGACTGGGCTGGGCTCATATTGAGAGGTGCTTCTAATAGTTTGCTCACCGTGTTAGAAAAACTTTTTTAAATACAGAAAACCTTTCAATCTTTATGGCCTGTGACCGTTTTTACAAAAAGTAAGGAGCTAAAATGATCCATTATTTCAGAACAAATAAAAGATTAAAGTCCAAAAAGTAAATAAAAGCAGATTCATGTATCTTCTCTCCCATTAATCATCTCACGAACCCTCAGATTTAAATAACCCGACTCCTAGGTTGCGACACACTGGATTGAACTAAACTGAACAAAAAATATAAACACTTTTATTTTTACTTTAAGTATATTTTGCTCATAATATTCCTGTACTTTTGCTTAAATGGGTGTTCACGTGTACCGGAGTATTTAAAGACTTCTTTTACTGGTTACTTTTTCCATTTTGTCTCTTTTTCGGGGGGTAAACTTTGGGTTTGGCTGAAGCTCGGAGACTCACGGGGGATCTTGTTCAGAAGGTCGTTGAACAAGTTGGTGGCGGCGGCGGCCGCCGGGTTGAGGGTGGAGTTGGTGTGGGTGGTGGGGTCGGCGGTCACCGGCAGGGCGGTGGCGGCGGGATGAGATGAGTTTGGTGACGGTTGGATGGCAGGCATGATGAGGAGGATGAAGAGAAGATCTGTGGAGGAAGAGAAGTGAAAAGAGGCTTCAACACGAATAAACAACGAGAAACTAAACATGGAACGTGTATAAACCAGCGGTGGAACTACGGACACGTAAGTACTGTACTTAGGTACTTGAGTATTTCCATTTTACTGCATTACATGTATTTAAAATGTACGCTATGTTGTTGTTGCTTCTTATTTCATTTTGTGTATTTTAAATGTTCCCAATACATAAAGGAACCTTAAGTTATTTCATCCTTCGGTTCATCACAAACATTCAACATCAAAACATCTGGAGAATCGTAGTTTTCACTAACATTTATACAACTATCATAAAAAATACAAAGGGAGGCACACATCTGTATTTACGGGAGGTTCTAGCAGCAATCTGACAGAACCATAACTTAAATTTATATGACTACAAAAAACAAAAACAAATGTCCCATTTTTTATGGTGATTTCGTCAAACTATGACAGAAGATATTTGATATTTCATTTAACCGGAAACAAACAGTTACTCCTGCAGGAAGATCTTTCACGCACCCGTCCACATCAAAACAAATGATAATGGTTCATTTAAATAATAATAAAAAAGACTTTGACATGATCTTCACACTTTTTAAATATTTGTATTTTACTTGAATATTTCCATTTCACTGCACTACATTCATCTCAAACATTTAAATAAAAAAAAACATTAAATGTTGTTGCTCCTTCTGTTGGTGCTTCCTAATTCGTTTTTGGTATTTTCAATTTTCTTTACACATAAAGGAACTTTTAGTTCTTTCATCCTTCAGTTCCTCATCATCCTTCAACACATCTGGAGAGATGTAGTTTTCACTGGACAGGAAGGGGATGACGACAAGCAACTAAAACTAATAGAAGTAGAAAGTAGAATAGATTGTAAAGTAAAGGTACGTCAGATGTGTACTTAAGTGCAGTACTTGAGCAAATGTACTTAGTTACATTCCACCACTGCCTAACAACAGTGACGTATGAAATCAAACATCAGAAACCCTCACATTCCGACATGAGTGGGTGGAAACTCCACCTTCAGGCCTCCACCATGAACAAACAGCACATTAACCCTCCGTCTGATTCTCCATCCGATAACAACGACAAAGCCTCCACGCGGGACAAGCCGGAGGAATCCGTTTGATTAAGTCAACAAAACCTCTACTGCAGCAACACCTGAACTACCGGGAACCGGAACCCTGAAACCAGGTCTTTGCCCTAAAGAAAACTACAAAATATAACTGTTTTCCAAAAGAAGAGCTCACTCCTGCTCTCCGGTCTGGTTTTAGGAGAACTGTCAGATTTCCTCCAACCATCGTTACTAGAGTCCATTTCTGAAGAGTCAAAGTCGCCCGAGCTTCTTTTTACATTTACAACACATAGTTTTGATGGTTTTGATCACGCCACGTGTTTTAAAGGAGCGTCCTCGTGATTCCATATCACACTTCCATAAAGTCGGAGGACCCACGAGAGAAGAAGAATGGTCAAAATCGAAGCAGCAGAGTTTAAGATATCCTGACTTTCAGTATAAAGCTTGGCTCAAAGTTCCAAAAACACTGGAGCCTACATTACCCACAATGCAGTGGGCACTGGTGGCACGTCAACACACAGGTTTTAACGTTGCGTTCCAGAAACATGGCTGAGGGTGACAAACTGTCTCTGACGCTGCGTTCACAACAAACGTGTTGCGATGTTACGCGAGCAGATTACAAACAAAGTCAATGCACAGACGCCGATGGATGGGAATAACGCAAATTATCGCCGGGCGGCGAGAATGAAGCGAATAGCGCACCGAGAATAATTCACGCAAGTTAAAGTTTTTTAACTCGGGCGAAAATTTTCCGTGACGCAGCGTTGAGAAGCTCCGCCCCTCATCACTGACGTCATGCCGTTGTTGAATCAGAAACTATGGGGGAGAAGTTTCATCCAGACGCAGCTCCTGGAGAAGCTGTGTGCGTCTACGGAAAATAATATTAAATATGATATAATATTATGAACCCAGACACGAGGGCGTCTGATGTTCCCATAAATAGTGGTTATTTCTTCAATGGTAGATGGCAGAAATGAACTATTTCCACAGAGATAAGCCACGCCCCCTCTCCGATAGCGCAGCCTCCACATTCATTTGGCTTTTTTAAAGTTTCCCCAGATAACTTTTAATTAAATACAGACAACTGGACTCAACGTCTTCTGGTTGATGGTTCTGACTTTTACAACGTTGATGTGTGAAGTTCTTCTTCGTGAAGTCGGACTAGATGGAGACGAGTAGGAACTCAGACTTTGAGTGATATCTATCAGCAGTCAATGGGACAATAAGTTCACAAATAAATCATAAATCACCTTTCGTCTGTCCTTTGTGTGTAAAGCCGGTATTTGTGCACAGCGTCAGACGGAGATCAGGCTCGGCTCAAATTATTAATATTTTACTACTTTTCAAATAACTTCACAACGTTGTAAAGTCTGAAAGTCAAACTTTATTGAAAAAGAAAATAGCTGTAACTATTTCCAAAAGTTCACAACATGTTTTTAATCTAACGAAATACAACATTGGGCTTTAATCCATATTTGTTGCTGTTAAGCCTTTAAAAAAGAAAAAGGTCACAAAACTGTCTCCATGTGTGTAGCCGGTCGTTCTAGCAGCAATCTGACAGCATCATAACTTATATTTATATTCATACATACATTTATACAAAACAACATTTGGTACAGCCCAACTGTAAACAGTCTTAATATAACAAAACATTTGAAAAGAAGCGTCCTGAAAACATCCAAAGACGATGTGTCTTTCATTCTGGCGTCACCGATTAATGACGTCTTCATTAAATTATTATTAATTATTAATGAATTATTAAAAAACACCACTTTGCATCTCGTGAACTAAAGCGTGAGACGTTTTACTCACTAACGAGGAGAGTAAGACGTTTTACTCACTAACGAGAAGAGTGAGACGTTTTACTCACTAACGAGGAGAGTGAGACGTTTTACTCACTAACGAGAAGAGTGAGACGTTTTACTCACTAACGAGGAGAGTGAGACGTTTTACTCACTAACGAGGAGAGTGAGACGTTTTACTCACTAACGAGGAGAGTGAGACGTTTACTCACTAACGAGGAGAGTGAGACGTTTACTCACTAACGAGGAGAGTGAGACGTTTTACTCACTAACGAGGAGAGTGAGACGTTTTCCTCACCAACGAGGAGAGTGAGACGTTTTACTCACTAACGAGGAGAGTGAGATGTTTTACTCACTAACGAGGAGAGTGATATGTTTTACTCACTAACGAGGAGAGTGAGGCGTTGACTCACCAACGAGGAGAGTGAGACGTTGACTCACCAACGAGGAGAGTGAGACGTTTTACTCACTAACGAGGAGAGTGATATGTTTTCCTCACGAACGAGGAGAGTGAGACGTTTTACTCACTAACGAGGAGAGTGATATGTTTTCCTCACTAACGAGGAGAGTGATATGTTTTACTCACTAACGAGGAGAGTGAGGCGTTGACTCACCAACGAGGAGAGTGAGACGTTGACTCACCAACGAGGAGAGTGAGACGTTCTACTCACTAACGAGGAGAGTGAGACGTTCTACTCACTAACGAGGAGAGTGAGACGTTTACTCACTAACGAGGAGAGTGATATGTTTTCCTCACTAACGAGGAGAGTGAGACGTTTTACTCACTAACGAGGAGAGTGAGACGTTCTACTCACTAACGAGGAGAGTGATATGTTTTACTCACTAACGAGGAGAGTGAGGCGTTGACTCACCAACGAGGAGAGTGAGACGTTGACTCACCAACGAGGAGAGTGAGACGTTCGACTCACTAACGAGGAGAGTGAGACGTTCTACTTACTAACGAGGAGAGTGAGACGTTCTACTCACTAACGAGGAGTGCGACGTCCCTACTCGCCGGCCGAAGGGTTGCGAGGAGAAGAGGAGTCGAGCTGGAAAACGAGTGAGGAGGAAGGAGGAACGAGTGAGGAGGAAGGAGTGAGGAGGAAGGAGTGAGGAGGAAGGAGTGAGGAGTGAGGAGGAAGGAGGTGACGTTCAACAGAGACGTTTCTCTCCTAAAAAAAACAACAAACTCTTCAAACGGAGAGGAAACGTCTCCTCCCTCCGTCGCCATGGAGACGGCTTCCAGTGCAATCAGCAGGAGAACATCAGCCCAAACATCTGTCTGCTCCGACGGGGACGAGGAACATCATCTTTAGTAGAAGTAGAAGTACTCTGCCAGAGAAGTACAAGTACCAACACGCTGTAGAAGTACTCTGCTAGAGAAGTACAAGTACCAACACGCTGTTGAAGTACTCTGAGATATCTATATCTCTATATATAGAGATATAGATATATATATATATATATATATATCTATATCTCTATATATATAAATATATATAGAGATATAGATATATATCTCTATATATATATATATATATATATATATGAATAAAGATATATATATATAAAAATATATATATATATCGAGAGATAGATATAGATATAGATATCTATATCTATAGAACAGTTTGTTTATATTTTGCAACAATTATTTGAATCTGCAAAGCTTTAAAATAAATTTAGTGCAGTAAAAAGTTCAATATTTCTCTCTGAGATGTGAAGTAGAAGTACAAAGGAGCATAAAATGTAAATACTCAAGTACAAGTAGTTTGAATTGAACTTAAAGGGCCAGTGCGTATAATTTCTGGGAATTTCTTGCCAGTAAAAGAACATCATATGATACATAATCTCTGTTTTCCTTTGTGTGGAATCAGCTGTAACTCAGGATCGTTGTGTTGTCGTTAGCTTAGCATGAGTCACTCACCGAGTCCTCCGTACTACGGGAGCCCAGAGCGGACAAACCAAACTGTGACTTTCCCCTTGGTACGCGCTCTGAGGGCCACACTAACAAACACACTGTCCCTTTAACTGCAGGACTGATGTACTTAGTTACTCTCACGTCTCTCATCAGGCGCCTTTTGGTTTTTATTTGTTGTTCTTGTGAACGGAGTCTGGTGTTTGAGGAGAGAACAGAGAGCAGCTTCACTTCCTGTCTCACTTCCTGTCTGACATCAAGGTCAAGAGGTCAAGATGTTCTAAATACAGCGTTCACTTCAAGTCACTTCATTCTTTTAGGAGTCTAAAATACGTCCACAGCAGTTTTCTACTGTAGTAATACTCTGAGTGTGTACAAGTACCTCATACAACCTCACTTCTAAACATCACCACTGTCCCTTTAATAATAATAATGATAATAATAATAATGATAATAATAATAATCATGATAATAATAATGATAATAATAATAATAATAAACTCTGTAAAGTGGTCTTCATGGTTAAACCAAGATTAAAAAATCTCAGGACTTTGAGCAAATGACAGTAGGCGAACAAAACAGTTAAGTTATTAATTCATTAATTAATTAATAACTAAAAAGCCTTTTTAAAAATCTAAATCAAAAAAGATAAGTTAGATCCCAAAAGAAAAAAAACACGTTTCCTCAACTGGAAGATCAGTCAAAAGCTGTTTACATGTTTCTCTCTCACACACACACACACACACACACACACACACACACACACACACACACACACACACACACACACGCGGTGATAAACAACAACCAGGAGAATGAGGGCAGGAAACAGAAAGGGAACGATGTAGAAGTATACAAATAAATCAATAATGAAATCAATAAACAAAAAGGAGGTGAAAGACGTGAAGAAAGATAAGAAAAGGAAGTAAATAAGAGAGGAAACAACAAAAGGACTGAAGAGATAAACAAGAATGAGGGGAAGAGAAGGAGGCAGTCAAAGTGTCAACAACAACAACAACAACAACAACAACAACAGTCTCACAGTAACTTACCGTAACGACGAGACTTTCTGTTATTTAAATCTCATTTCTTCTCCTTCGTTCAGTCGGAGGTTTAATCTGCTTCTTCAAGTCTGAGACGACTTCAACCTGCAGCCACCACGCCTGCTGAACACACACACACACACACACACACACACACACACACACACACACACACACACACACACACAGTTCAAACAGAGGTGGAGTCGTTGCTGCTAACATACCAGTTCTTGTGTCATGAAGAGAATAAAGTTCCTCCTTTAATTAAAAACAGACTTTTTCTGTTTAATTCAAAGATTAATCTTCTGGATTATTAATTAAATGTTTTTTTTTTTTTACTAGTTAATCCACTTATGTTTCTGTCTTGAAAAATGTATGTTCACTGAATATATACACACATATATATGTGTGTATATATACACATATATATGTATATATATATACACACATATATGTACATATATACGTGTATATATACATGTACATATACATGTATATATACACATATATTTGTGTGTATATAAACATATATATGTACATATACAATATATGTATATGTATATATGTACATATATATGTGTATATATACACATATGTGTGTATATAAACATATATGTACATATATACACACACACACACATATGTACATATATATATGTGTGTGTATATATACGTACATATATGTGTGTATATATACAAATATATGTACATGTATATATATATATATATACACACATACATATATACATATGTATATATACACACACACATATGTACGTGTATATATATATATACACATATACACACACACATATATATACACTCACATACATGTATGTATATATATACATATACTGTATGTATGTACACACATATACCAAGATATGCATATATATTTATGTATACATATATAAATATTTATTCATACGTATATTTATACTCAAACTGAGTGGGTCCTTTAGCGTAATGTACCACGTTTACTGTGGTATTAGTACCTTTACCTGAGAACGAGATGATGTCACTAAAAGTAAAGTCACACACGACTTGTTCAACTGCAGTTTATTGGATTATTGATGATAAACAAGAGCCGGCCGCAGCCAATCACAGAGCAGCAATCAGAGCAGGAAACACAGCGACGTCTGGAGTCTCATTAATAAATCAGCCGACATCATTTCAGGTACAAAGTCTCAAGAAATCATTTTGTTCCTTCGATTCAAAACTCGGATCAGAAATGAGCGACTCCAGCTCCACGTGGTCTTCCTGGGGAAGAAGAAGAGGAGACCGGAAACAGACTTCTATATATATAAAGTATAAATGATAACGACTCAACGGGACGCACCTCGTTATACTTAGGTTCAGGAAAAGTATCGATTTCAGGGGAACAAATAAAAAAAAAAAGAAAAAAGGTTTAAATATATTTTAGTCTCCAATTTCTCAAAAACCTCTTTCTGATTATATAGACAATAAAAGATAAAGATAATATAGATCTAGATCTCTATGTAGATCTATATCTATATCTATATATAGATATAGATATAGATAGATAACCCAGCGTTCAATCAGCTGCTATTATTTAGCTGATTGAAGCTCAAAGTGCAACTTTTAGAGTCGATTGACGTTAACGAGCGTTTCCTGCTGTGATCACATCATATTTGTGGTGTTCAATTCTGTAAAAAAAAAAACAGAAACAAAAACACTCCTTCTCCTCCACGAGAGAACGCGCAGCCAAAATAATATTGTAAATCTCTATGAGCTGTAAATGAGTGAATAATAAGCTTTTAAAGGGGAAGCTGATGATGAGAGCTCTCCGATATCGTTTATTGAGAACATTTAAATAACATCAGAACTAAATGTGGTACAGTCTGGTGAAGCTCCCGTTTCCTCCTCTCGGTATGTACACTGAAGGGGCCGCAGCACTCGGCCAATCAGAAGTTGATGGCTTTGCCGAAGGAGGCGGCCAGGTTGGCTTCTCTGAAGGCCTCCGACACCGTCTGGAGGAGGAGGAGGAGGAAGAGGAGGAAGAGGAGGAGGAGGAGGAAGAAGAAGAAGAAGAGGAAGGAGGAGGAGGAGGACGAGGAGGAAGAAGAAGAGGAAGGAGGAGGAGGAGGAGGAGGACGAAGAGGAAGAAGAAGAAGAAGAAGAAGAAGAAGAAGAAGAAGAGGAAGGAGGAGGAGGAGGAGGAGGAGGAGGAAGAAGAGGAAGGAGGAGGAAGAAGAGGAAGGAGGAGGAAGGAGGAGGAAGAAGAGGAAGGAGGAGGAAGAAATCAAAATAATGAGATCAGAACTGTACAGAATCACCCTAAATAAAACTAAATCTTAGCACAAAATTGGTAATTTCATTCATTAAATTAGTTATTCTTTAGAATCTGAGTGTCAATGTTATAAATGAGGCTTCGAACTGTGTGTGTGTGTGTGTGTGTGTGTGTGTGTGTGTGTGTGTGTGTGTGTGTGTGACATACAGGATGGGCGTGGCAGACTCTGGCGATGTCCTCACAGGAAGCCCCGTACTCCATGGCCAGAGCCGCTTCATTGATCATCTCTCCGGCTCCCTGCAGGGAAACAACCGCTTTTAATAAACTACATCACAAACATTTTATTCATTTCATCCACAGTGAAACAAATAAATCAGCTTCATCGTTAAGATGTCAACATGCTAACATTTAGCTCAAAGTACAGCTATGAGATGTCCTAAAGTGGCCACCGTACGGTACGGGGTCACGACCTGGTGCACGCAGAATGCACTTCAAGCTATACGCTGTTAGCACAACAAGCTAATTGCCGTGCTAACCGCTAACGTAGAGAGCCGGAGTAAATGTGTAGGAAAGCACATTGCTATCGCCAGATGAGTGACAACTTTGTTCGGCTCATTCTCTTTAACCAGTGCAGCACGAAAGCAAGGTGGAATTAGCATGCTAGCTAGCAAGCCGCTAAATGAGTAAAACCTAACAACTTAATGTTTCATCCGTACACTTTTGTCACAACGTAGAAAAGCTGTAAACTGTAACCAGTGTAGCATCAAAGCACGGTGGAATTAGCGAGCTAGCTACATAATTCCACCGTACTTTAATGCTAACTATCATACAGCTGAAGAGTTAGCCGGTCCTCTGATTGGGGAGTGAGGCCGAGCCGGTCCTCTGATTGGAGAGTGAGGCCGAGCCGGTCCTCTGATTGGGGAGTGAGGCCGAGCCGGTCCTCTGGGGTTCGGGTGAAGCTCTTACGGTTCCCACGATGTGAGCTCCCAGCATCCGGTCCGTCTCCTTGTGGCCGATGATCTTCACCATGCCGTCTGTGTCCGCGTTGGTCTTGGCTCGGCTGTTGGCTGCGAAGGGGAACTTGCCGATTTTGTACGGGATGCCCTGAGGAGGAGGAGGAGGAGGAGGAGGAGGAGGAGGAGGAGGAAGAGGAGGAGGAAAAGGAGGAGGAAGAGGAGGAGGAAGAGGAGGAGGAGGAGGAAGAGGAGGAGGAGGAGGAGGAGGAGGAGGAGGAAGAGGACGAGGAGGAAGAGGAAGAGGAAGAGGAAGAAGAGGAGACGAAGAAGAGGAATGTAAAAACACTGCTGGATCATCTCTCTTAAGCGACCTTTGACCTCTGCAGTCTGAGGTGACGTCTCTTTGTCTCCTGATGATCTTTTGTAAGAATCATAAACTCAAATTAGACTTTCTGGTTCGACCGTCTAGTTTTTTTTAAATTCGTGTGTCATCGTTAGATGACGTCATATTAACTTTTAATCTTTAAATGTAAACAACTGAAAGACCCAACATGCAGAGTCTGGAGTCTTCTGTCTTCAGAGCTGAAATAATTTATCAATTAGTTAGATCAACAGAATTATAAAAATTTGACGATCAATTTATCATTTAAGATTAAAAATAAGACTCACATTTGAGAATGTGCTTCTTTTCTCTGTAATATAATGATTATGAAATTAATCTATTGGGGTTGTGGACTGTTGCCCACATCCGACGACATCCTCTTAAAGGGACAGTCCACCCAAAAATCTAAAACGCATGCTTTTCCTCTCACCTGTGTGAGAGAAGTAACGCGCGTTGGACGTATCGCCGTGGAGACGTATCGCCGTGGAGACGTATCACCGTGGAGACGTCTCTGATCCTGACCTGGTTACTAAAGATAATCTAAAGATAATCTAAAGATAATCTAAAGCGTGCATCTCCTCATGGACGAGCATTTATTAATGCAATGTTCACAGCTCGTTTCTGCTGCCCCCAAGTGGCCAACGTAGGTCATTGCAGGATTTGCAGGCAGCTGTAATATGATCCTCCTCCTCCTCCTCCTCCTCCTCCTCCTCCTCCTCCTCCTCATCCTCCTCATCCTCCTCATCCTCCTCCTCCTCACCTCCTCTTTGATCTGCTCCTCCGTCTTGCCCACCCACGCCACCTCGGGGTGGGTGTAGATGACGGAGGGAACACAGTTGTAGTCGATGTGCACGGCGCCGCCGGCCATGCCCTCCACGCAGATGATGCCCTCGTCCTCGGCCTTGTGGGCCAACATCGGCCCGGCAACCACGTCGCCGATGGCATAAATACTGAGGGAGGACGAGCGGAGGTTATTATGCATCAAATAACTCTTCACTTCATGCTGTCAAATTAAAACAAATGACACACTTTTTATGCAAGTATGTGATTAAGATTAAAATGGTAAATTAGAGTAATTAAATGTTTCTTTTTCTGCAGATTGATGTAAAATTCCAGGGCTTCTAAAGAACTTTCCATAACTTTCAACTCCGAACTTAAATGACTTTGACTCCTGAAAATATTACTGAAACTGAACCAAAAGTTGCATTTATTAAAATCAATAATTGATGATTTATACGATGACGCTCCATCTTACTGCAGATTTAATCACTACACACATTACTTCATTTGATGCTTATTATGAGCCACAATTTTATATATAAATACATTTTTTTTTTTTAATCATATTGGTATTTTTTTTTTTTAGAGGGTTCTGGGTCATCAGTAAGCTGTGACAGGGTTCTAGGTCATGGTTCTGGGTCGTGGTTCTGGGTCATCACTAAGCTGTGAGAGGGTTCTGGGTCGTGGTTCTGGGTCGTGGTTCTGGGTCATCACTAAGCTGTGAGAGGGTTCTGGGTCGTGGTTCTGACTCATGGTTCTGGGTCGTGGTTCTGATTCCTGGTTCTGGGTCTCTCGTGGTACCTGGGGACCTTGGTCTGGAAGCGGTTGTTGACGGGGATGCGTCCCCGGTTGTCCAGCTCGATGCCGACCGAGTCCAGACCCAGGTTCTGGGTGAAGGGCCGCCTCCCGATGCAGACCAGCAGCACGTCACACGTCAGCGTCTCGCTCTTCCCTCCGGCCGCCGCCTCCACCCTGCAACCAGACGGGGTCACGCGGCTGCTCTGGGCTACACGTTTAATAAGAGAGCCGCTTTGGGGGCGTGGCCTACTCACGCCACGTCGATCTTGCCGTCGGGCCTCTTGGCGGCGCCCATGACTTTGGTGCCGAGCTTGAACTTGAGTCCCTGCTTCTGCAGGATGCGCTGGAAGGTCTTGGACATCTCCATGTCGATGCCCATGCCGCCCACGTGGCCCAGGAACTCCACCGCCGTCACCTTGGAGCCCAGGCGCTGCCACACGGACCCCTGGGGGGCGGAGGAGGGACACACGAGTGAGACTCACCGCTACGTTTCTACATCCACGCACAAAAAAAACAAAACATAGAAAGTCCGTAAAAAAGATTTACAGACTTTCTACATTTTCTTTTTTTTTTTTTTTTTTTTTTTAAACTTTGGGGTTGCGTTTTGGTCTCGACGGGTCAAAACCCTAACCTTAAAAAAAGATGACGCAGACACACGCTCGCTACTCGATTGGATCATAGGGGTCATAGGGGTCATTGGGGTCATAGGGGTCATTGGGATCATAGGGGTCATTGGGATCATAGGGATCATAGGGGTCATTGGGGTCATTGGGGTCATTGGGGTCGCGGCGTGTCCACCTCGGATTCAGAAGAAGAAAACTACCAGGTTTATTTCAACATGGAGAACAGAACACAGTCTTTACGAGCAGCTGTATTCTGCATTTAGATAAAACAAGATAAGATATTCCTTTATGAGTCCTGCAGTGGGACATTTACAGGATCACAGCAGCTGAGGGTAAAGTGCAAACAACAGACGTAGTAAAAAAAAATAACAAGATCAAAACAAGCGTTATAAATAAGCAAATAAGCAATAAAAAAAAAAACATTAATAAAAAAAGTCATAATTCCACGACAGATTTCTGCACCTCCGTTGACCTGAGAGCTGCAGACTGATTGATGCACGTCATAATATTATTGGTACTAGCTCTTATAGAACAATACATGTTTAGTTTTAAGTATTGTAGTATTAATATAATATAATATAATATATACATAGTCGTGCATGTAGTATCATTATTTGTTATCGCCTCATGTCTCACTCACACACGAGAGAAAGAGGAAAAAAGATGACGGATATAAAAATATGAAGAAATCGATTTTTTTTTGTAAATGTATTTTTTGCATATATTGTTTTATATTATATTTTGCAGAACGGGATCTAAAAGGGTCAAAAGGGCATTTTTAAAAAGGCTCCACCTGTGTGGCAGGAAGTTTTTTCTTCTTCTTTTTGTTGCTTTGTGTGCGATCAGATTCGAGTCCAAACTAAAGCAGTCAGAACCCTGAGAGGTCGAAGGTCACCGAGGTGATTTGGTACTTCGTCGGTGATCTTTTGGGCTACTTTTTGCTCCATTCGGGTCACCGCCGTGGTGCCCTTCAGTTGGTTACCACCAATAAGGAACTTTCATCTGTTCATACGATGGTTCTGAGGGCTCTGCGCTCTGATTGGACCACGTTAAGTCTGAAGGAGACGCTCACCAGCTCCACGCCGATGACTCCGGCTCCGATCACGATCATCTCCTCGGGAACCTTCTTCAGGGACAGAGCGCCCGTAGACGACACCACGCTCTCCTCGTCGATCTGAGGAGGAAGAGTGAGACAGTTACACGTTATTTATTTATCAAAATAATACGGGACGAGGAGACGGGACGGGATGAGGGGATGAGGAGACGGGACGAGGAGACGGGACGGGATGAGGGGATGAGGAGACGGGACGAGGAGATGAGGAGACGGGATGAGGAGATGAGGAGACGGGACGAGGAGATGAGGAGACGGGACGAGGAGACGGGACGGGATGAGGAGACGGGACGGGATGAGGGGATGAGGAGACGGGATGAGGAGACGGGACGGGATGAGGAGACGGGATGAGGAGACGGGACGGGATGAGGGGATGAGGAGACGGGACGAGGAGATGAGGAGACGGGATGAGGAGACGGGACGAGGAGATGAGGAGACGGGATGAGGAGACGGGACGAGGAGACGGGATGAGGAGACGGGATGAGGAGACGGGACGGGATGAGGGGATGAGGAGACGGGATGAGGAGACGGGACGGGATGAGGGGATGAGGAGACGGGATGAGGAGACGGGACGGGGTGAGGGGATGAGGAGACGGGATGAGGAGACGGGACGGGATGAGGAGACGGGACGAGGAGACGGGACGGGACGGGATGAGGAGATGAGGAGACGGGATGAGGAGATGAGGAGACGGGATGAGGAGACGGGACGGGATGAGGGGATGAGGAGACGGGATGAGGAGACGGGACGGGGTGAGGGGATGAGGAGACGGGATGAGGAGACGTGACGGGATGAGGAGACGGGACGAGGAGACGGGACGAGGAGACGTGATGAGGGGAACGTGACGAGGAGACGGGACAAGGAGACGTGACGAGGAGACGGGACAAGGAGACGGGACAAGGAGACGAGGGACGAGGCTTCGGGATGTGGGGTCGGGACGAGGAGACGTGATAAATATTATAATTATAAGTTATTATAATAGTATAATAATACAAATTGTTATTGACGGAGCACATGTTTTGAATGCAGGACTGTTAGTAGTATTTCAGTGTTTCATGAGTACTTCTACCGCAGTAAAGTACCTGAATACTCTGAGGACTCGACCTACCTGGATCCCGGGGAAGGGCGTGACCTCGGAGCCGGTGGCGATCAGGATGTTCTTGGAGTTGATCAGCTGCTCGCTGCCGTCGGCCGCAACGGCCGTCACCTGGTTCTTACCGCTCAGCCGCCCGTACCCACTGACATGGGTCACCTGAGGGGGGGGGGGGGCAACCATTACATTTACAGAGAGAGAGAGAGAGAGAGAGAGAGAGAGAGAGAGAGAGAGAGAGAGAGAGAGAGAGAGAGAGAGAGAGAGAGAGACAGAGAGAGAGAGACAGAGAGCGAGAGAGACACCTGGTTTACAGAGAGAGAGAGAGAGAGAGAGCGAGAGAGAGAGCGAGAGAGAGAGAGACCTGGTTTACAGAGAGAGAGAGAGACAGAGAGAGAGAGAGAGAGAGAGAGACACACCTGGTTTACAGAGAGAGAGAGACAGAGAGAGAGAGAGAGAGAGAGAGAGCGAGAGAGAGAGAGACCTGGTTTACAGAGAGAGAGAGAGAGAGAGAGACACCTGGTTTACAGAGAGAGAGAGAGACAGAGAGACAGAGAGAGAGAGAGAGAGAGAGAGAGAGAGAGAGAGAGAGAGAGAGAGAGAAGTCTGACTTTGTTCTGTTTGAAGAGGTGAGCGATTCCTCCCGTCAGAGCTTTCACCGCTCCGCTCTTCTGAGCCATCATCTTCTCCAGGTTCAACGAGAGGCCTGAAACTGAGAGACACGGCCTGAAAACAGCTCTTCTACCCCGAAGGGGTCACATACCAACTCACAAACAACAACAACAACAACCGTTAATAGCTGTAGATGCTCCTCTGAGTACTGAAAGGTCACGAGAAGGTCGTCCACGAGGTTCTTACCTTCGATGCCTCTGCTTTCGAAGTCCTTCCCGTGAGCCAGGTGGTAGAAGTAGGAGTTGTTGAGCAGCGCCTGCAGACACAAAACATCCATCAACGCTTGTTTTTATGCTTTTGCACGAAGGGGGGGGGACGTTCAGTTGATTAGACAATTTTTCACATTTAAAAAAAAAATATATATATTTTTTTCTCCACAAATTTAAATGTCTTTCAATAAACATTAACATGAATCCGACATATTGTAGCGAATGGATAAATGGAGGCAGAAGATAAATAAAAAATATATATAACATTTTTTATTAAAACGTCATTTTGAATAGCTTGTAGCATGATTATCATGCAGCTGACAGACGATGTTGATGTCATTGGTATCAGCTGATGTGTTTATGAACAGGCAGTAGCACGGGCACCCTGCTCACTGGACCTTCACATGTTTAACATAACAACATGAATATATGTGTGTTATTTGAATAGCTGAGTATTGAATGCACAATAACAAGGTGTACACATGGCACTAGGCCCAGTGTAATATAAAACACTATGTTATACAATATATATAGTGGGGCCCCTGCTCCATCCCTCTACCAGTGGGGCCCCTGCTCCATCCCTCTACCAGTGGGGCCCCTGCTCCATCCCTCTACCAGGTTGGGGCCCCTGCTCCATCTCTCTACCAGTGGGGCCCCTGCTCCTACCAGTGGGGCCCCTGCAGTGGGGCCCCTGCTCCATCCCTCTACCAGTGGGGCCCCTGCTCCATCCCTCCATCAGGTTGGGGCCCCTGCTCCATCCCTCTACCAGTGGGGCCCCTGCTCCATCCCTCCATCAGGTTGGGGCCCCTGCTCCATCCCTCCATCAGGTTGGGGCCCCTGCTCCATCCCTCTACCAGTTGGGCCCCTGGCCTGAACAACGCTGGAGGCCAGGGGCCCTAACGAGTCCTCCGGTCTGGAGCTCAGCACCACAGAAGAAGAAGCGGCTCACCTTGGAGGGGATGCAGCCCACGTTGAGGCAGGTTCCCCCCAGCGTGGCGTTCTTCTCTACGCACACCGTCTGGAGGAGGAGCAGCTTCACG
Source organism: Ophiodon elongatus (assembly GCA_016806645.1). Lineage (NCBI taxonomy): Eukaryota > Metazoa > Chordata > Actinopteri > Perciformes > Hexagrammidae > Ophiodon > Ophiodon elongatus. The sequence goes on from JACSYO010002118.1 coordinate 101,819, forward strand.
TTAACAGCAGAGCCGCGTTATTCAACACAAATTACATTCATTTACCGTGAACTGCTTTAGGATTTAAATAACATTATTCAGAATTTGTAAAGTAATGAATATTCCATAGTTTTGTGCGTTAACACGTGATATATGATACTATGTCGTCTCGTCCTGCTTTTTAAAGGCTGAATTACAGTAAAGTGTCGTTTCCTGAACTTCTATCATCAACCTTTACCCACCGAGTCCTTCCTTCCACATCACTTATGATTATTCATCAGAAAATATCATCGTGTGAATATTTAGTGAAAGCATCAATAGTCAACTCTTTTTATAAAAAAAAAAAAAAAAAAACACCGTGCAAATAGTTTGAGACATAAATAAAAAATATGAAAAATGTACAATAGAATAAACAAACAAGCAAATTAAGAGCACGTTAAAATGAGTCTGTTATTAAATGTGAACTTTATTCCAAGGTGCAGCAGAAGAAATCTTAATATCACCTAAATGAGACGCCCGAGTATTTATCCCTTTAAATTAATAATAATAATAATAATAATAATAATAATAATAATAATAATAATTACCTTGAAGCCGAGCTGCGCCGCTTTGATGGCAGCGACGTAGCCGCCTGGACCGGAGCCCACCACGGTGACGTCTGCATCGACTACGGACAACAACAACAACAACAACAACAACAACAACAGAGGATTTATACCTCGGAGAGAAAGAGTCTGCTGAGATCAGAGGGTCAGCTTCAACAGGGCTTTTATTGTGAAGGAAACAGGAAACAGTCACTGCGAGCCGCTCGATGTTTATGATTTAGAGTTTATAATAATATATAAACTTTATCTATAGGGCAGAACGGTAAACAAACAATGAATAAAATAATAAAAAACAGATAGACAGGTAAGCAGGCAGGTAGGCAGACAGGCAGGTAGACAGGTAAGCAGGCAGGTAGACAAACAGGCAGGTAGACAGGTAAGCAGGCAGGTAGACAAGCAGGCAGGTAAGCAGGCAGGCAGGTAAGCAGGCAGGTAGACAAGCAGGCAGGTAAGCAGGCAGGCAGGTAAGCAGGCAGGCAAGTAGACAGGTAAGCAGGCAGGCAGGTAAATAGGCAGGTAGACAGACAAGCAGGCAGGTAGACAGGTAAGCAGGCAGGTAGACAAGTAAGCAGGCAGGTAGACAAGTAAGCAGGCAGGTAGACAAGTAAGCAGGCAGGTAGACAAGTAAGCAGGCAGGTAGACAAGTAAGCAGGCAGGTAGACAGTGGGGGTGGGAAAGCAGGCAGGTAGACAAGTAAGCAGGCAGGTAGACAAGTAAGCAGGCAGGTAGACAGGAAAGCAGGCCGTCCAATCATTTCATTCGGGATGTTTTTTTTCTCAGAGCGTTTGATGTCTCGATGTTTTTCGGGACGTAAAGAGAAAGAGATCTGGACTTTCTTCTTTCAAAATCGTTATTAATAATGAACTTATTTGGAAGAAAAATACAAGAAGAAATTATTTATATTATATATTAATTACAGCATGATAAAGATTATATAATTCTTATGAAGCTCTAATAAACGTGTTTCTACCTGTGAAGAAAGACGTGACGAGGGGCCGGGACCATTATAATCATAAGATTAGTATTATAATAATAATAATAATAATAATAATAATCTTTATTAATGGAGCACATTTCATACAGACTGTGTACGTTTAAAAATAAATAAAAACAGAAAACCTGCATTCTGCACTTCCATTTTAAGTGTAATTAAAACATGTAAACAAGTGAAACTATTTTGAGGCGACTTACTTGCTGCTTTGTCGGCGTAGCTCCTGACGCTCAGCGCCGAGGCGCCGTGCAGTTTGCAGGGAAGCTGGTGGCTCCGCTGGGATGGAGAGCACAAGTAAGACACACGGTCCAAAACAGCTGGTAAAAGGTTATTTTCTCTTTTTAGAAAATGAAAAACATTTTAGGAGTTATCAATTCAAAGTAATCCTCTTCTCATAAATGACGAAACCACGAGCAAACAGTGTTTTTACAGGAGAATTTAACAATAACCTGCTTGTTACTGGTTTCGTGAATTTCCTTAAATACAATTTCCTTGTTCAGCCGCTCAAGTGCGTAAATAAAAAAGAAAAACAGTGAAAACTGATTTTGGGGAAAGATGCAACGACACGGTCAGCATCACATGTACGACGTTATGAAGGAGATAGATACTTTATTGATCCCGCAAGGGGACTTTTTTTTTTGCTACAGCATTTATACATGTAGGTAAGCAATAAAATATACTCAATATATACAAAAATAGAATAAGAAAATGTTTCAATATATAAAAAAATATAAGAAAAATGCTCAATATATACAAAAATATATAATATAATAATTAGAAAAATGCTCAATATAAACAAAAAATAGGATAGAAAAATTAAGAAAAAAATGCTATATATATATATATACATATATACATACACACACAAAAAATAGAAGAAGTATTTTCAATACATACAAAAATAGAATAGGAAAAATGCTCAATATATACAAAAAATAGAATAGAATAAGAACAATGCTCAATATATACAAAAATAGAATATTATTAAATGAAATGACATAACAAATCAAATAAAACAATTGTGCAAAGACGTAAACAAACAACCAAACAGTGTTATAGTCGAGTGATTGATTTGGCCAGAGGTGATTTACTATAAAGTCTTATTTAATTTGATTTAAGGGAAGCTAAAAGTGTGCAGATAAAATAATTGTAAAAATAATAATTTAAATATTATTAATAATAATATTATCAGTAAGGTGCAAAAAATTACACAATGTGAGAAATGTATACAGGTGAAAATTTTAAAAAAAATACATAAAAGTAAACAGTTGAAAGGAGAGGATCATAAAAACAAACAGGATGGCGGAATGTCACGTGACGGAACCAGGAACATAAAGTATGCTCACGTTGTTGTCTTTAGTTTTGTACATAGAATAGGTTTCTTTGAGGGAGGGGGGGCACAGTTGCAGGTCTGGGTTCAATGTTTTGCTCAAGGACACTTCAACAGCCCGGATGTGTCACTGTGTGAACGAAGTCACGTTAGATAACATTGACATATAACGCGTTTTAAAACATTACAAAACACCAAAATAACTAATTTTACTGAAATATTTGACTATTTTTCTCGTGCCGAATTAATAAAGGGACGTTATAGAATTAGAAGATGTATCAAATGCGTGTCAAGCGACAGATTTTCGTGGCAAACAACCGCAACAACTCTTGAATTTCCCGTTTTACCGGTGGAGTCCGGCGTCACCGGGGACCGGAGCGGCGAGCTGACCCCGCTGACAGGGCCCGCCCGCCGGGGGTCGAGAGCCCGCAAACCTACGGGACCCCCGGGACCCCGACAAGCTGTAAGCCGCTCCGGACAACACGTACCGGTCCACGGATAATGAAAAGCGTTCCTACCGTGGCCAGAGAGCGGTAAACCTGCGTCCAGCTCTGCATCGTGTCTGTGTGTCGCCTCACCGGATCCGTAACCTACAGCAGGCCGACCAGCCAAGGACTACCGTCATTGCGCGTGCGCAGTACCAATCCATTAAAAAAAAAAAAAAGTCCGTCGCCTCTATATGACGTCACTCTCACCTCGTCATACCGACTTTCTGGTTCGGGGGAAAAGGCTTTAAAACAAGTAAAACAACAACTATAATGTTTTTAAAATATGTTTCTGTTCCCTGTGAGGCATTCAGAAGTATTCAGATATTTTACTTCAGTAAAAGTACTGGCAGCTATCATATTGAGTTATAATATTATATTGAGTTATAATATTATATTGAGTTATAATAGCTTACAGTACTAACACCACACTGTGAAAATACACCACATGCAAGTAAAAGTAATTAATTTAAAACCTTGTATGTTTTAGCTAAATGTAGTTAAAGTAAAAGTGATCAGTAAAATGTTTTCCTTATATATCTGATGTTTCTGGATTAATATTCCTGCTGCATTAATGTGTATGTATCATGTTCTTAACTCCTTTATATCCTGTTGTTTAGTTTGATCTATATCAATGCATCATATTCTATAAGATCATCATGTTCGTAGCGTCTCTGTCCTGTGAGAACCTCGTATCTCTACAAAGAACAAACAGCCTGTTTTCAGCTTTGTGACGATGAAATTGTGAATTTCTTTTTAACTATCTGACATTTTATGGATCAAATGCTTAATTAAGACAATAATACTTGAGATTAATATATAAAATGGATAATTAGTTGCTGCCCTACACCTTTGTTAAATGTGTGTATTTGGCCAGTCGGTGTAAAAGGCGTAAAGCTCTTGGAGCACAACGCTCTGAATGTCTCCAGGTTCGCAGGGAGGGCAGAGAGAACCCCTTCAGAGGGATTTAGGTCTTTATTGAACCAGGAAGGTTTGCATTGAAAGGCGATGCAGGTTCACTTTTGCTTGCGACACCAACTGTTTAGGATAAGACTATAAAAGATTGCTAAAAATGTTAAACTTTACACTAATTTCTGTAGGTTTTGTGATTTGTTTTTCACTGTTGCGTCCACAATAAACAAATATCAGTTATTTGAAGCATCAACTGTCACTTTTTACCTTTAGAATTCTTCCATTTTCATCAGTGTTTATGTCCTGGCTTTTGTTTATGAGTTTTACACCCTAAAGATAAACCTCTCATTATATACAGGTATTTTCACTCTTTAGTTTGGACTAAATATATTTATACCTATAATTTTGTGATTACAAATGTGATAAACTCAAATTTTTCTTTGTCAGAGGTCAGGAGGTCATGACAGCTTAATTTATGTACAATAGGTTTACTGCCCCTCATTCAGTATTAATGTCGGTGATTTGCATATTCTGTGCATGACTTATGTGTTTTTAAATTACTCCTGCTTGAGTTACTTTGTTGTTGCGTCCACCTGTTTTGAATGTGGATTATTCATTATTACCTGAAGAGATTCTCTGGAGGACCAGTTACCTACCAAGCAGAGAAAAGTTAACCACATGTTTTTGGCTGACATATATCTTTACAACAAATACTAAATCAATTCATTAATACCACCAACATCTTCACAGCTATACTGCCAAAAGAACTACAAATGTAAGCATGGGGCTGAAAATAAGAAATAAAAGACAGTGATAAGAATCTTATAAAAACTGCACATGTAGACGACGTTCATCAAAAATACATTTATTACACTTCATGACAGTGAATCTAGAAAATCAAATGTATTTCTGCTCAGAATGATTGACAGAAGAGATGATTAGTGGGATAAAGATGTAATTATCTTCATCATAATAATCAGGACTGAAGAGTGGGTAGAGTTTCTCAGTGAAGGAGCAGCCAGTAAAGGAGTAGATGTGATCTGCAGCATCAACGTCATAAAAGGAGACCAGACCCTCCTCGTAATCCACAAACACCCCCACCTTCTGAGGCTGAGACTTCAGAGAGAGAATGATATCAGGGCCAGCAAGAGCTTTGAACTTATTCTCATTCAAACATATCGTCCAGTATCCATTCTGAGGGCTCATTGTGTTTCTTCCCTTCCTGTTGATCGACTCTCTCACCACTCCTAAAGTCCACCGAGTCGACCTTCTAACCTGAACCTCGTAGTAAAAGCTTCCTGAAGAGAAACTCTGCTTTGCTAAGACATTTAAATATTCATCAAATCTCTCTGGGTCGCTTGGGTGATGTATCCATTCGTTACCATCATGTACTTGTTTTCCATCATCAGACAGGATGAGATCAGGATGTGCTGTATCAGGATCGAGTGACACATCCACTGCAGACCGCTGGACCCTCTTCAGCTCTGCGAAAAGCAGATAAGTTATCTCTTCATGAAGCATCTCCTCCAGCTTATTCACAGCTCTCCTCACAGTCCCCTCATATGAAGGTGGATGGACTCTGACTCCTGTCCAGTCTTTGGTGGGTGGAGGAGTTGTCAGGGTCCTAAAGATCTGGAGGAGGTGGAGGTGGTCTTCAGAGCGTGAGAGCTGCTCCACCTCAGTGCTTCTCTTCTTCAGCACAGAGATTTCCTGTTCCAGCTCTTTGATGAAGCCTTCAGCCTGTTTCTCTGTCTTTCTCTGCTTCTCTTTGATCGTGTCGATGAGCTCGGCCTGGCTTCTCTTAACAGACTCCTTCAGAGCGGCGAAGACCTGAACACCATCTGCTATCTCTCTGTCTGCATCTTCCTCACTGAGCTCCACTGAGTGTTTAATGTGCTGAATCTTCAGTTGTCTCTCCTGGAGCATCTGCTGGATTTCAGTCTTTGTCCTCTCCAGCTCGGCCTTCTTTCCTTCATATTCTTCTTTCAGTAGAACAACAACATTTGTTTTGTGGTCTAAAACTATCCAGAGGATGAAAACACACATCAGACCCAACAGGTAAAGCAGCCAGGGCTTCAGTTTGGTTCCAGTGCAGACGTCACAGGGAACTTCTCCTGGTTTGTCAGCTTGTTGCTCTGAGCTGCTGCTGCTGGCTTTCTGTTGAGCTGACTGTCTGAACTGAGCAGCCATCTCAGAGATGAAAGTATTGACCTGCAGCTCAGGTCTGGTGTTAAAAACCTCTTTACAGTTGGGACACTCACACTGGACATTAATGTCCCAGTGTTGATTGATACAGTTCTTACAGAAGTTGTGTCCACATGGTGTACTGACTGGTTTATTGAACACCTCCAGACAGATGGAGCATAGAAAGTGATCTTCAGTCATCAGACAGCTGGCAGCAGACATATCTACACTCTGAGGACAAACAGAGTGAAAAAACAAAACAATAATGATATATCTTTTAATTATTTGTTTAATAAAATCAAACTATGATCAGTGGAATATAAGCAAAATCGTCATTAATTCTGTTGGGATAATGCACCCAAGAAAAAAAAACCTACTCTTTTCAAAATGCAGCACAACTCAAGTTTCCTATCGCCACAGTTGTCATTTTCATGACCAGTGCCCACATTGTGTAAGTACTTGTGCCCGTCTGTGTGCTCTTGGTCTTAAAACTAGGTGTGAGGAGAGGGTTGGGGGACGGCGGAGGTAGAGGGTCTACTGGCCAAGAACCATGTACCACTATAAATATCAATATTTGAATGCTGCGGAGCCTTTTGTTTTGAGTGTCTATTCATAGTGTTTAAACACAGTGTTTCTGCACAGTTGCAGATAAAGATGAGGCTACTCTAATATTATTAGTATTATACTGTTTGTACAATTAGATTCCAGTGGTGGTTGAGTAGGATTGTTTTTGACTACATTTTTACTGCAGAAAATCGCTCGCTTCTCCAATTAGCTGAATCCACGATTTAAATAGCAGAGAGGCAGATGACACTATGATTGGTTTCAATCATGTAATGCCTAAAACACAACTATGATTAATGAAGAAACTATTTACGACTCCTCTTGCCCTCCAGATTTTCTACCATCTAATTTGCAACAGTGGAGTTGTACACGTTCTAAACGCACTTGCGCCACGCACTTTAGACAATGCTCTAGAGATCATTTAAATAGGACCCTTACCCCGTGTCTAGACCGCAAGGGCCACGTCAACGTTGATGCGACGCTGGAGCGACAGTGAAGGAGCATGCAGTTTTATTGTGATATATGTGATTTGCAACACCGATGCATATGATTCATTCATAATAACCTTGAGGTAGGGATGGGTACAGAAACCCGGTATCAAACAGTCACTGGTGCTAAATTGTTAAAGACCGAAGTATTAATAAGCCTCAACGTTATCGGTTTATTTATCGGTATCTTGCTCTGTGTCAGGCTGAAGTGAACCAGGTTAAGTGAAGATATCAATGACATAAGATATCTACGCTCATTACTGACTGAAAAGCCAATAATTTATGGATACACCAACGAGCATAAACGTGATGTAAACATTAGGGTTCTAACAATACCTGTATTTGTATAGAACTGTTGGGTACAGGATATTTTGTTCGATATGCGCCAAGCTTTCGGGACGCCCTGTGACCCAAACAGTTGAAAAGACACGCATAACAGAAATTCTTGAGCGTGAGTTTTACCTGGAAGGTTTTGGCAACGCAGCAGTTGCTGTCTGCTGTAGCAGCGTTGTGGCATGCTAGTTGGTTTAGCCCAGTTAGTCGGGTTAATCAAGCTCAAAAGACCATTATTTGTATCAAACTGTATGCCGATGATTAAACTGAGATCATGGGTATATCTGTTGATACACAAAATTGGACTGGACGCTGGAGAGTATCGCTGCATTCATGAGACCACACGCGATCGTAGACAAAACAGATTTTTAGCTTCTGGTTAAAGTGCTTCAGCCCCACTAAAATGTGCGTTCACATGTTTATCTTAGTCAGTCGGTTACACAAGCACAGCATGCTAGCACAGCTAATCACAAATTAGAACAAACAGGCTAAAACAAAAGCTGTCTGTCTGTGGTATCAGGGCCTGTGTCCACATAGCGTCGTTAGCTGAGCGCCTTTGTCTTTTTAAAATTGTTCCCAAAGAGTAAAGAGTGTCTGCCCCCAGCTAACGTTACGGCTGTCAGACTGAGCGTTGACAAAGCTTCTCTACACAAACTATGAAGCAGACGTCCTCCGTTTGGTGCTCATGGGAAAGTCAAACAAATACATAATCACTGCAAAGGAGCGACGTTAGTCGAACATACAACTGAGGTGAGAGTGGTGATATGTTGTCAAGATTTTGTTGTCATACCAAGAAACCTGCAATTGCTTTTCTGCCAGAAGACGCTCTGTAGACACAGGCCCTAAATGTTTAGCTGAGTTTGTTCTTGTTTGTTTGTTCTTGTAAACTTCTCTGCTGGCTGAGACAAAGCAGCCCTCTTCTAGGAAAAAGGTTGATTATGACGTTATCATGATGTGTCAAAATGTAAACTTGCAAAATTATAAACTTGAATAAATCCAGTAGTTTGAAGGAGATGTTTTCACATGAATATAAAATAGATATTAGAGATTAATTATGAGCTGTTTAACTTTCCAACAAACTCTAAGCAGATTATAATACATCATTAACACAAATAATGACCATATTTCTTTTAATCAATACAATTACAGTTCTTATTTCCTAATCATTTGAATTGTGTGTATTCATGCACACAAAAAACGATTATAGAAGACAATAACAAGTAAAAGGGGAACATCAGAGGGGTTGAAATGATTCTTTTGGGATCATAGTCTTGAGCCTCAGAGACCAGCTGCAACAACTAAACTAAACAATAAAGTTAACCCCCATGAGAGTATGAGAGCAGTGCAGAGTGGTGGCCTTGAGCTAACCAGGGGGGCAAGCTCACGTGCACGAACATGCACGCTCACATGCACTAACATGCACGCTCATGTGCACGAACATGCACGCTCAAATGCACTAAAATGCATGCTCACACTAACAGGTACGTGGCCATACAGCTATGTCAACAAAGACTGGAGAAGATCTGATCAGAAGGCTTTAATCTCTGTTCAGGTGGACATTACTCCTCTTCATCTTCACAGGGATAAGAGATATTTGATGCTGTAATAACGTCCAGAATGTCAAATACAACTTCTTTAAAGTTCAAGACTATATTTTATTATTAGAAGACATATTTTCTGTATATTGGACAATAAACAGGAGTCTAAGCTAAAGGCTAGTTAGCTTTTAGCTGAGTAAGTTTCTCTGCTGTGTTTTTCTTTGTTCAGGATTCTGGTTCTAACTAAATGTTGAGAAACAGGAAGTGTCTCTGTAGAACAGTGGACTCACCAGTGTTGGTCAGAGACTCTGTTGTGTTGATGAGAAAAGAAAAGCTGCTGGATTCAGTGTAATGTTTCTCACAGAGAAACAAAGAGACGTGTCTCGACTGCAGCTCTGCTGTCTCTCAGACTAACTTTCACTTTCGTTTCAGGAAAAGTGACTGCAGCTGTCCTCTCTCAGTGTCTCCTCCTCTTAGTGAAGCTCTGTGAACGAGCTTTTACTGTCTCTTTAGGAAATACCTTGACATTTGTGTTTCTTCTTCTTTTCCTACTGTGGAAGTATACAGCAGCCAAAAGAACATTCAGTTACAAACAGACAGGATAACTTTTACTTTCCCTCAACAATCCCTCCAACACTCCAACGTTCAGCTCACTGTTCATCCTGTAATCTCACTTTTCTGCTGCTTTACAAACTGTTCACCATCTTTTCTTTCATGTGACACATTTCTCACTGATCATTAGGAGAATAAAGTCAAGAGAAACTTCTGTCAGCTGGACAATTGATTTTGAGGTTTGAAAAGTTTAATTAGAAATAAGAGCTCTTGAAAGTAAAATAGCATATTTTAGATAAATAGATGTTTTATATTCATCTCATTCATTTCCATGAAAGATTTAGAAAATCTTCAAGTGTAGAAATTTGAAAGAGAGATGAAGAGTTTATTATTTCCAGTTTCACTCAGACTGGTGAAGAAGTTATTTGCAGTTTGCAGCACCAGAGGGCTGGTATGAATTTATTGGAGTGTGTTAACGGTAAATATGTGTTTGTGTTTTCAAGTCCTCTCAAAGCAAATGCTGGACAATGAAATATTCAAAGTCCTACCTGTTGCTGTCTTATTCATTTTTCATAGTTCAATGGTTTTACTTCTTTTCATTGACTAACTCAGAAACTGTCAGACTGCAGAGAGTCAGAGTTGAGTGGGTCAGATATTAGTTATTGATGAGGCTCTATGTGTTGGAAGACAGAGACACCTAGTGGACTAAAATGGGAGTTTCACAAAAACAGTTTGCTTTCTCAGTCGGTCACTGCAGCAATAGGAGAGCAGAGGATGCTTCAAGGACAGTTTATATATATATCTATATATCTATATATAGATCTATAGATATATATATCTATATATCTATAGATATATATATACACTGTGATTTTGTGTGCTTTTTTGTGTGCTGGCCTTGTATTCTATCTTTTTTCTGCCTTGTAAAACACTTTGCTGCTCGTTTTGATATGTGTTGTATAAATAACCTTTACTAATATTAGCAACAAATCAAGATATGATTTTAGATTAAACCTTCATTCAACCAACGTTTTTGAATTATCTACAAAACGTGGTGTTTGTTATCGAAACTAAGAGCCAATCAGCTCTTGGATCAGGAGACAGCTGGGCGTTTTCCCATTATGCCTTGCGTTCTCAGATGGTTCTTTGAAACAAACCATGTGACCGGTCAGGTTACAGAAAACTAAAGAACTTGAACCTTGCACCGACATAAATTGAATTGTGCTCCTGCATTTATGTAATATGTAAATAATGTGTGGTTATTCATAAAGAGCATGTCCTCATATGAACACAGGCTGCAGTTTGTTATGAACTCCTCTAGAGGGCGGCCTCAGATCTCACTTCTTCTCTACTAACTGGTAGTACTGGTTTAGTGTTCACATCAGCTGCTCAACACAATCTTAAAGAAGAAAAGATTATGTTTCGCTACCAACTATCTAATATGTGATGTTGTACTGGAGCTCGTCAGCTCAAGATGATTTTAATCATTTGGTGGTGATTGGAAATACCATCAATATTTCTATCAACTTGATATTAATCAACAACAAAGTACCTTCATCAGACAACATGAACACTTTATTCTGTTTGTTTATTTTTTAAAGAAAATCAATGACTTTTATCTTATTTATAAACTGCTCTTTAGTAATTTGTGCCAGAATGCAAAATTTCTTATAAACAATGATCAGATAATAAAATAATAAAATATGGTAGCCAGAGATTAAAGGAACATGCAAAAGCTTCTTATTTCAGATTATATTTTGTTTTCATGATTTAACAATCTTCAAGGCAGGTAAAGCAGTTATTACAATACACAATACTATATTAGATATATTAGTCAGTATGGTAAAATCTGTGTTGTATTAAAAAGTAATGTGACACATCAAACAAAAACAATTACAGAAAAAAAAAACAATGTATAAACTGTACATCATCAATAAATCTACATGTATTCCATTAAATGATCTTTCTGTTGAAAATCAAGGGGTTGTTCTACTCAGTGGGATTGACAAGAGAGATGATCAGAGGGGCAGCTTTTTTAAAGAAACCCAAGAATGTTTGAAATACAATACCAGGACTGAAGAGTGGGTAGAGTGTCTCAGTGAAGGAGCAGCCAGTAAAGGAGTAAATGAGATCTGCAGAATCAACATCATAAAATGAGACCAGACCCTCCTCATAATCCACAAACACCCCCACCTTCTGAGGCTGAGACTTCAGAGAGAGAATGATATCAGGGTCAGCAAGAGCTTTGTACTGATTGTGATAACTCAAACATATCGTCCAGTAACCATTCTGAGGGCTCATTGTGATGTCTCCCTTCCTGTTGATCGACTCTCTCACCACTCCTAAAGTCCACACAGTCGTCCCTTCAACCCGAACCTCGTAGTAAAATCTTCCTGAAGAGAAACTCTGCTTTGCTAAGACAATAACACAAGCATCAAATCTCTCTGGGTTGTCTGGGAGATTCTTCTTTATATTTCCGTGTTTAACTTGTTTTCCATCATCAGACAGGATGAGATCAGGATGTGCTGTATCAGGATCAAGTGTCACATCCACTGCAGACTGCTGGACCCTCTTCAGCTCGGCCTCAAACAGAGGCTTCTACTGTGTTGTTGAGAAAAGCTGCTGGAGTCAGTTGAATGTTTCTTGAGAGAGAAACAGAGAGACTTGACTTGACTGCAGCTCTGCTGTCGCTCAGAAAGAATTTCACTTTTATTTGAGGAAGTCTGACATTGCAGCTCTCTTCTATCAGTGTTGCTCCTCCTCTCAGTGAAGCTCTGTGAACGAGGTTTTATGGCCTTCTTTGGAAATACCTTGACATAGATTTGAATAGATGAGTTTTTACTTTTTTCTAGGACGCAAATAAACAGCAGCTAAAAGTACATATACTTATAGACAGCATAACAACAACAACATTGTGGTTTTGAATTACAAGATTACAGAACAGTGGTATAAGTTCATTTCCTGTTGAATGTCAAATATAAATCTGCATTTATTAAAGTAAAACATTAAATACATTATTTACATTTCAAGGTTTCATCACATGTCTTCTTCTCCGATGGAGAACTTTACATCGTCATGTTATTGAGACACTTTACACGAAGACGGAGACGAAGACGATGCCTCTCGAGTCGAAAGAGAGACCATCCTGCCGAAAACGGAGAAATAACATGGTCCTCAACAGCGTACGACCAAGAGGGCAGCACGGTGCGAAATACTTAATAAACCTGATCCAGACCAGGTTCATTAAGTCTCCACATAGAGGTTTCTGATCCAGACCAGGTTTATTACCCTTCCGTTGATCTCGGGTCACTCAGACCCCGCGGTTGTGTATTCTCCGAGATGTCAACCCTCCCGTTTCCGTGGGCCAAAGTGAGCCGCGTGCATTTGTGTATGTATATTTTTATTGATTTAAAACCCTCAAAGGCAAATTTGTAAGTTGTGATTTCGGGCAATACAAAATGAATTGCATTGAATTGAATTGACTTGAATATTTATCCCTCCCGCTGTTTTCAGGTCATTCTGACCCGCGTATTTATCCCCAACCCTCCCTCTGGACTTGGGGTCACTCTGACCCACATTCATAACTGTGTGTATATCCCCATGCCTCCCGCTGACCTCGGAACAAAGTGACCCTGTGTATACATCTACAAGCCTCCCGAGGACTACAGGTCAAAGTGACCCTGTGTATACATCCCCAAGCCTCCTGCTGTCCTCGGCTCACTCTGACCCTGTGTATACGTCACTAAGGCTCCCGTATTTCCTCGGGTCACTCTTACCCGCGTGCATATGTGTGTGTATATTTCTATTATATTTAAAGCCCTCTGAGGCAAATTTGTAAGTTGTGAGTTCGGGCTATACAAAATTAATTGCATTGCATTGAATTGAATGGAATATATCTATAGATCCCTCCCGCTGACCTCGGGTCACTCTGACCCGTATATCACTCCCCAAGCCTCCCGCTGATCTTGGGTCACTCTGACCCGTGTGCATATTAGTATGTATATTTCTATTATATTTAAAGCCCTTTGAGGAAAATTTGTAAGTTGTGAGTTCGGGCTATACAAACTGAATTGCATTGAATTGAATTGACTTGAATGTATATCCCTCCCGCTTTCCTCGGGTCACTCTGACCCACATGCATAACTGTGTGTATCCCCAAACCTCCCGCTTCCTCAGGTCAAAGTGACCCTGTGTATGGATCCCCAAACCTCCCGCTGTCCATCCATCCATCCATTCTGGGCAGCAGGCCCAGCAGGCTGAACCAGGCTTCCCTCTCACCTGCAACATTTTCCAGCTCGTTCTGGGGGATCTCGAGATGTTCCCAGGCCAACTGGGAGATATAATCCCTCCAGCGTGTTCTGGGTCTTCCCCGGGGTCTCCTACCAGTTGGGCGTGCCTGGAAAACCTCCAGCGTGAGGCAACGAGGAGGCATCCTGATTAGATGCCCGAACCACTTCAGCTGACTCCTTTCGATACGAAGGAGTAGCGCCTCAACTCCAAGTTCCCCCCTGATGTCCGAGCTCCTTACCCTATCTCTAAGGCTGAGCCGGGCCACCCTACGGAGAGAACTCATCTCCTTGCCCTATCTCTAAGGCTGAGCCCGGCCACCCTACGGAGAAAACTCATTTCGGCCGCTTGTATCCGAGACCTCGTTCTTTCGGTCACGACCCAGAGTTCGGGACCATAGGTGAGGGTCGGAACGTAGACCGCCCAGTAAATTGAGAGCTTCTTCTTCCGGCTCAACTCCCTCTTCACCAAGACGTTCCGGTGCCTGTTTTACTGCTGCAGCCGCACCGATCCGCCGGTCGATCTCCCGCTCCATCTTACCCTCACTTGTGAACAAGACCCTAAGATATTAGAACTCCATCGCTTGAGGGAGGCACTCCGTCCCCAATTGGAGGGAGAAATCCACCGATGTCCGGCAGAGAACCATGGCCTCAGATTAGGAGGTGCTTACTCTCATCCCCGCCGCTTCACACTCGGCTGCAAACCGCCCCAGTGAACGCTGGAGGTCAGGTCCGAAGAGGCCAACAGGACCACATCATCTGCGAACAGCAGAAAGGCGAACCTGAGACCCCCGAACCTGACGTTCTCCACCCCCCGGCTGCTCTGAGATATCCTGTCCATGAAAGTCACGAACAGGACCGGTGATAAAGGGCAGCCCTGGCGGAGGCCAACACCCACCGGGAACACGTCTGACTTATTCCCGAGAATACCAACACAGCTCCTACTGCGGTCGTACAGAGACCGGATGGCCCATTGTAATGGGTTCCGGCACCCCATACTCCCATGCACCCCCCACAAAAACCCCAGAGGGACCCTGTCGAAAGCCTTCTCCAAGTCTGCAAAACACATGTAGACTGGTTGGGCAAACTCCCAGGACCCCTCCAGCAGTCTGAGAGGGTAAAGAGCTGGTCCACTGCTCAACGATCGGGTCGGAATCCGCACTGCTCCTCTTGAATCTGAGGTTCGACAATCGGTCGGAGACACCCTGGCATAAGCATTCCCCGGGAGGCTGAGTAGTGTGATACCCCGATAGAGAGGATGAGTAGTGTGATACCCCGATAGAGAGGCTGAGTAGCGTGATACCCCGATAGAGAGGCTGAGGAGTGTGATACCCCGATAGAGAGGCTGAGTAGTGGGATACCCCGATAGAGAGCGCACTCTCCAGTCCCCCGTTTTGAAAATGGGAACCACCACCCCGGTCTGCCAGTCAGCCAAGACAGCCCAACAATGTCCAGCGCCTTCAGCATCTCAGGGCGGATCTCATCCCCCCCAGCGCCTTGCCACCAAGGAGCTTTTTGACTACCTTAGTGGCCTCTGCCAGGGATATGGGTGTGAGCCCTCCCAAGTCTTCAGGTGCTGCCTCCTCTCAAGAGGACATGTTGGCTGGGTTTAGGAGTTCCTCAAAGTGCTCTTTCCACCGCCCGACGATGTCCCCCATCCGGGTCAGCAGCTCCCCCCCTGCTCTGAGCACAGCCTGGGGTAGGCCCTGCTTTCCCATCGTAAGGCCGTCAGATGGTTTGCCAGAACTTCCTTGAGGCCAACCGAAAGTCCTTCTCCATGGCTTCCCCGAACTCCTCCCATGCCCAAGTTTTACCATCCACGACCACCGCAGCTGCAGCCCTTCTGGCCTGCCGGTACCTCTCAGCTGCTTCACGATACCCCTGAGCCAACCCGTCCTGAAAGGCCTCCTTCTTCAGCTTGACGGCTTCCCTCACCCCCGGTGTCCACCACCGGGTTCTCGGGTTGCCGCCACGACAGGAACCGGTGACCTTCTGACCACAGCTCCTAGCGGCCGTGTCCACAATAGAGGCTTTGAACATGGTCCACTCGGATTCCATGTCCCCAGCCTCCCTTGGGATGTGTGAGAAGTTCTGCTGGATGTGGGAGTTGAAGACCTCCCGGACAGGATCCTCCTCCAGACGTTCCCAGTTCACCCTTACTACACGTTTGGGCTTGCCAGGTCTTTCCAGCCGGCTCCCCTGCCATCTGATCCAACTCACCACCAGGTGGTGATCAGTTGACAGCTCTGCTCCTCTCTTCACCCGAGTGTCCAAGACATACGGCCGCAGATCAGATGATACGATTACGAAGTCGATCATTGATCTACGGCCTAAGGTGTTCTGGTACCAGGTACACTTATGAGCCACCTTATGTTCGAACATGGTGTTCGTTATGGACAAACCGTGGCTAGCACAGAAGTCCAATATCGAGACACCACTTGGGTTCAGATCGGGCAAGCCGTTCCTCCCAATCACCCCCCGCCAGGTTTCTCTGTCATTGCCCACGTGTGCATTGAAGTCTCCAGGAGAACTATGGAGTCAGCAGGAGGCCTTTCCAGGACCTCCCATCAACTCCAAGAAGGCCGAATACTCCGAACTGCTGTTTGGTGCATAAGCACAAACACCAGTCAGAGCCTTACTCACTCACCAGACGCTCGCCGGCGAGCTCCCCTCGTGGGTCTGGCGCCAGGAGGGTGCCCCATTTTCCCTGGTCCTGGTGAGGTGGATGAAGACCGTGGGCTGCTGTTCATCGGGGTTTTTTTAACCGCTCTTAGTCTGGGCTCTCCCCTGTAGACCTATTTGCCTTGGGAGACCCTACCAGGGGCTGATGCCCCGGAGAACATAGCTCCCAGGATCACTGAGCCACTCAAAACCCTCCACCACGTTAAGGTGGAGATTCACGCTGTCCGGGTCAAAGTGACTCGCATATGGATCACAAACCCTCCCTCTTTCTCAATCTCAATCTCTTATTATTTTGACTGAATATCTTTAAAAAAGTCGCATTCATATCTTAGTGTCTCATACGAAGCAGGAAATGAAACCTCAAGGCTTTGGTTATGACTTACAATCTCTTTATTACCATAATTTATGTGATTATTACCAGAAAACTGTATGTTAAATTCAGCTCATTCACACATTTCATAGTTTATTAAATGTGAACCTCAAACGTCCCACAGGGGCTGAGTGATTGCCGTGGAGACCCCCCTCTCGGACAGGAGACGCTCCATCAAAGAACTGAGTGAAGGAACTAAAGAAGGCTACAAACTCACTGTTTGGTTAAACTGCAATGCAGTTTATTTTTATTTTTAACACAAGATAGAAAAGTTATTAAAGCTTTAAACACAACACTCAAAGACAGAAAATAAGAACTGGAGATGAGTGAGCAAAGTGTTGATCCTCAATGTCCGGAGAAAATTTAATAATTAAACCTGATCTCTTTCACCAACCTCTAAACTTTGCTGTTAGGATATTTATCTATATAGATATATAGATATATAGCAAGCCCCCCCCCCTTCTTCTCCTTAACTTCTGCTTTTTGCACCCTTCCAGACTTAAGACCGACACCATGCTCACTTACTATCCAAACAAGGCAATTTGATTCCAGGACAGTTCTCCTCATGTCACCTGAATACAATATATCATAATCACCTTATTACAAGAAAGTACATGGTTTTACAGAGTATACATGAATACCAGATATCCTGATTACAACCTTAAAAGAAAGGAGCGTTTACAAGTCATACTGGTCACATTACATTTGCCAAGCATTGATTATATATAGAGTATATTTTCACACATATGTACTCTTCAACAAGGTGGACCATCGTCTTTATGAGACAGATGTACCTAAACCTGAGCATCATAATGCAAGATGGAAAAAGAGATAAAACCCAGAATAAAAGATAAAACCTCATTGAATACAAAGATAAAAAGATGAATATGTTTTAAGGATCTATCTAGTTCCTCATTTGGCTTTAGCTTCATCTCTCAATAGAGAAGATGTTATTGAGCAAATCCGTTCCAACGATGACCTGCTGTTACTTCGGCTTTCTAGCTGAAGATATGGGGAATATAACAGGATATGGGGTATATAACAGGATATGGGGTATATAACAGGACATGGGGTATATAACAGGATATGGTGTATATAACAGGATATGGGGTATATAACAGGATATGGGGTATATTACAGGATATGGGGTATATAACAGGATATGGCCCTCTGAAGCATTCATTTCCTCGTTGCATTGTATCTTTAGCATTTAGCTGTTGAAAACTACCGTCTACCGAGACACATGTATGTGGAGGTTAAACTCTGAAGACTAAACATATCCGGCTCTTGATAGAGGCCCAAGCACATCCTGTCCACAGCCGGCTCATCCTTTATGATAATGCTAGCTCCCTATGATATCATGTTACAGTTATTTGTTTTTTGTTGATTAAGTTCATTAAGAGTTAAGCAGAATCCTTAATTGTAGCATTCTTATGAAATATCCAAAATCCTCCATTATAAAAAACAAACAAAATCAATATTTACAATGTTTTTATGAAGTAAGCAAAATCCTTCATTATAAAAAAAGCAAAATCCTTCATATCAACATTCTTATGAAATAAGAAATTCCTTAATTATAAAATTTGGTCACTTCATGAAGTACAAAAATAAGTAAAATCATGAAGTACAACAATGAGCTAAATTGTAAAATGTGTTAATCACATATAAATGACTTGTTGGGGCTGATCACAGCTGTTAGTCCTATTTATATTATTATGAATATCTTTTAGCTAAATGTCATCCTGCTGCCAAAATCATGCTCACTTCAATAAATGAGCCATGTGAACCACAAGGGGGCGCTAGAGTGAGGTCATGAAGTTTTAAATCACAAACACCAACAGATTCTCAACGTTGAGTATCGTTATACAGAATGTAGAAGACATAGGTCAATGTTTCATGTTTATTCTAATTTAATATCTCACATTAACATTGTTCCTGATAGTCTTTGGTTTCTTAGACCCGGCTGCTTAGACTCTGGTAAACCTGATCTCAAGTCTAGTTTTCAAATGAAACTTTATATCTGTGAGCTGTTTTTAAAGGTTCTGGTCTTCAGCAGGAACCAATGGGCTTGGAGCTGAGAGCCACAGACAGGAAGTCAGAACGTATGAAGAGACGACACATTGTTGAGAGTCAGAAAGACCGGCTATAATAATGCGATATCATAATCCAGCCTTCTGGTTTAAAGGGAACATGCGTATCAAAGTGAGCTGATGGTGGTTGTGTGGTAGAAATCCATCTGGATGTGAGATGAGCTCCTTGGAGGAGCTACTCTGCTCCCTGAGCTCCTTCTTCTTCAGCTGTAGGAACACCCAGGTTAAAAGAATCCAGCTCAATGTCCTCCCGTCTGCCCGGCTTCTGCCCCCTGGTGGCCTGGAGAGACATGACAGCACAGTCCTGTCTTCAGTTCACTAAACAGACCGAGAGCTTCATTTCAGTCGCTGGTCTAAACAACAGAGTGTGTCAGTACCTTAAAGTAGAAGTAGAGGGCAGTGTTCACCAACAGCAGAGTCAGCGGCAAGACGACAGCTTTGATGATCAGAGGTGTTGGATCTGATCAAACACATAGACAGTCATCACATCACGACATCATGAGTCCAACAGCTCCCATTGAACCTGAAAGCTACAATCACTGACACTTATTACTCTTCATGTTTACTTCATATTCACTGTTGGAACCAGAGACGTTAAAGAAGAAGAGGACCGAGTCGTCCTGACCTCACTCTTGTTTGTGGACTGTAATTGGCCAGTCAGCATTAAAGGGGCGGGACTTAGTAAAGAGCCAATTGAAAGCGTAATCGCTATCATTAATAACCGTCTCAACGCTTGGTCTCCAGGATAACCCTGGTACTCCGAGTGAGGGATCTGAGCACACCACCCTTCTTTACTCTGACAGGTGGAGGAACTACACCTGAAAATGGTGAGTTGGGGGCTAAAGGGTGTGATGACTGATGTGGTGGCAATGGAGCTTCAGAAGGGGCTTCAGTCCTCAGAGAACCAGAGTTATCCTAGTAACCAAACCTGCTCTGTTCTCCAGGACATTGTTAGCTGTTGTAGAGACTTTGTTTAGGTTTGTTACTATATGACATGTGAACACAATGACAGGAGTCACAGTGTTCCAGAAACAACAACATGGTCTCTGTGGTCAGCTGATCATGTTCAGTCCCTTTGGACCAATCATCATGTAGACAGGCAGCTTACCTTGGACAGTGATGGAGAGCAGACGGCTCTCAGAGGAGAAGTTATGAGAGAAAACATAGAGGTGATAAACACAGCTGTAGCTTCCTTGGTGGGCGGGCTCTGCAGCAGGAAACAGGAAGTGGGCAGATTGATTGACAGCTGACTGGGTGGAGTTGTGTGCTGAGTTGGAGGAGGTGAAGGTGAGCTGGAAGGAGCCTCCTGGGTACTGTGGCTGGATGGAGCAGAAGATGGTGAAGGTGGAGCCCCTGAACACCTGAGCCCCCTGCTGCTGGGCCTCGGAGACCCCGTACATGGAGGAGGACACAGAGATGATTGGCTGAAGCAGCAGGTCTGTAAACACAGAGAGATGATGAGAGAGATTTTACCCTCCGTTGATGAAGATGGACCCTGAATAAGGACGTGATGTCACAGGCAGACAGACAGACAGAGAGACAGACAGGCAGACAGACATACAGACAGACAGACAGACAGACAGACAGACAGACAGACAGACAGACGTGTCCTGACAGGTAGATCTCAGCAGTCTATGGAGGGTTTGAAGCTTCCATAAACAAGCCCAGCTCTCTTTAGGATGTCGTTGTCCTGGATAACTTTACAGTTCAGTCCAATGGAAACCCACTGAGGAAGGAACATACTGGAAACATTACTGTCATAGATGATGACACTGATGGGCTTACCTGAGCAGGTGAGATCCAGGATGAAGGAAGAGGAATGTGATGTTAAACAATCCCTCAGAGCAGATCCAGACTGAAGACAGTCAGAATAGATCCTCCAAACAGATCTCTCTGAGGACTTCTTTCTCTTTCTCATAGAAACAGCAGAGCCACAGTCCAGATCTCTACAGGCAACATCTGCTTCTTTCAGGCTCCAGTCGAAGACATATACTGGTCTCCAGTAATAGACATCTACTGGTCTCCAGTCTCCTTGAGGTTTCACCTCCAGAGTTCCTGCACAGCGACTGGCTCCTCCCACCAACCTGACTCCAGGTTCTGAACAGAAACAAGAGAGTCGTCAGTAAAAGAACAAAGTGAGTTTCAGGAGAACAGAAATGAACCACATGAAGCTGCAGCTCCTCTTCTACCTGAGCAGGTGAGTCCAACAGCTTTGCCAGGTGAGCAGGTGTTTCTATCTGAGCCTGAGCTTCTACAGTCCAGGAGAGCAGACTCTTGGCCTCCACACTGAAACTCTTTGGTCCACATTGGAGCCTCCCCTTCTCCATAGAGCGCCCCCTGGAGGACTGAAGGAGCCCCACAACCAAGCTCCCTACAGACCACCTCTGCATCCTGCTGGTCAAAGTCCTCTTCACACACTGAGGACCACCACTGGTTAGTCTTGACCTCCAGTCTACCTGAACACAGACTAGTCCCATCCACTAGCCTGACAGAGTCTGGAGATATGACAGAAGATGAAAGAGAGATAAAAGACACCAGACACGAAATAAAAAAAATGACATGAAACAATAATTCAGAGACACAATTAAAAAATACAGTTAGTTAATAATGATGATAATAATAATAATAATAATAAATCTTAATAATTATACTGATTCAATACATGCAGTACATATGACATCAGTAGAATGGGTCACAATGGTACAAACTAACAGAACTGGGTCAGACACCAGGTCTAGACCAGTGGGGCCCAACCAGTCCATCTGACTGGTTTCCAGCTGATTGTGAGAAACTTAGTCCCATGAATAGAACCATGAAATGAATGATGTATTGTTCTCTAGTGCAGCTCTGCTCTAGAACAGTGGAACCACACAAGGATACTGTCCGATACAACTCAACACGAGGTGACAACACATCAAACTACACAAACATGAAGAGGAGGAAGATCATCAAATTCATCACTGAACACAAAAACACTTTTACATGTCGGCTCCTATAAACATCACTTAACAACTTCAACAACCAGCAATAATAAACCATAATAAAGCTTTGGCTTGCTAGTGCATGCTGGGTAATGTCCAGGACACAACCTCCGGTTCTTAAAGTGAAGTCAAAGCTTCATGTGTTAAAGCTGCATTCTCTCTCCTGACCACCAGAGGGCGACTCCTCTGGTTGTATAGAAGTCAAAGCTTCATGTGTTAAAGCTGCATTCTCTCTCCCCGGCCAGCAGGGGGCGACTCCTCTGGTTGTATAGAAGGCAAAGCTTCATGTGTTAAAGCTGCATTCTCTCTCCTGACCACCAGGGGGCAACTCATCTGTTTGTATAGAAGTCTTTGAGAAAATTACTCTACTTCTCTCTTGATTTGTTCCCTCAGTAAATGGTGGGGGTGGAGACATGTGGGTGGGGGTCGTCTTTTCGGAAGCTCTGATCTTAAAGAGTCCCCAAAAGAGAGCTTCATGAAAGAAGAGTGCCGGTGAGCGTTTCTGATGTCGTTAGGTTTGAGCGGAGGAGGACCACCGGTCAAGCATCTTAATGATGTGGTCCTAAATTCCTCGACTTGGAGTGGCGGAGGTGGCGCTGATGCGGAATGAATGGTAGTGGTAGTCTCTTATTGTTAATAATCGTAACGGATGGTGGTCGGAGTTTGTGGCGGTAAACTCTGGGAGGCCAAAGAAAGCTGGCAAGAACGTGGACTTTAATATTTTGTCCGAGAAGGGAGGCAGGTAGCCTGCGCGGTGTGTACGGATGCGGTAGGTGAGGAGGTCTGAAGTAGGAGGCAGACGGTTGGGTGTGGAGCGCGGCTCAACTTTATGAAGACCTTTAAGTAGCATGACTATGGGAGTGTGGGTTGAGGCTGGACACGGAGCCCCAAAAGACTTCTTATCTCTCTTTATCTTCTTCTCTACGACGTAACAGGGTTACGTCACGTTCGATGCATATGACGTAACTGGTTTATGCCATTAGAGTCGTAAGCAGAATAATGGCGGAAAGTTAAGACTACTAATAACCGTGGCGTAAGATATGGTAGAACAATGATAATAAGAGGAGGAAACGGCAACGGCAACGGCAATCGCGATAGCAATTCCACCTCTAATAATGAAAGTAGCAGTGGATGTCGGGCGGGACCGCGGTCCGGATATAATCGCGATCCATGAAAACCTGTGGGGCGAGAAGCACAAAGACAAGATCAGGCAAAGTTAGTAATGTGCATAAATGGGACATTAATTCATACAGATGGGATTAGGTGTAGTGATTAGGGTTGAGGGATGAAGAGAAGGGAGGGGGGGGTCGAGGAATGAAGAAATGAAGAAATGAAGAAACGAAGAAATGAAGGGATGTAGGGATTAGGATCGTGGGGTGAGGGATGTAGAGATGGGGGTCAAGGGAAGAAGAGATGAAGAGATGGGGGGGGTCGAGGAATGAAGAAATTTTAGAGATGAAGGGTAGGGGGGGGTCGAAGGATGAAGCGTAGAAGAGCTTTGGTGGACCGCCGACGTCTGGTCGGGACTGGGGAAGTGGGGACTCATGAGCTTCATGAAGTTGGGTGCGAGTGGACATTATCCGTGATCATTAGGGTTGGAATGGATGTACGTGAGGTACGCGGGGGAAGACCAGCGGCCGAGAAACCTTGGTATGGTCGGTGTTTGCTGAAGACCGTA
Source organism: Ophiodon elongatus (assembly GCA_016806645.1). Lineage (NCBI taxonomy): Eukaryota > Metazoa > Chordata > Actinopteri > Perciformes > Hexagrammidae > Ophiodon > Ophiodon elongatus. The sequence continues at coordinate 125,867 of JACSYO010002118.1, forward strand.
GGACCGCGGACGACGGGGGTCGGAGGCTGGTGCGTATGGGCTGAATTTTTGCATGAGGAACAGAAAGTGAGTAGGTGGTCAAGTTGCGACCAGGGAGGCCGAGTTCCTGCGGTGCAGGAGTTAGTGTGTGAGCTGTGTGCTTGGGTTGAGGAAGGAAGCGTTGCCGGTGCGGAAGTTGTCTAAGAGATAGATGATGTACGGGAGTTTATGGATGTTTATCGGGGTCCGGCCGAGTGCTTTGGATAAGTGATCGAAACTTTTCGGGATGCACTGCGCCCGAAAGGACTGACGCGTGGTAAAGTAGTGTGCTTCCGGCCGGCAGGAACCGAAAGGTACGGGTAGGCGGGTTGGGTGGGAAGAACTTGGAGGCGATGGGCTCCTGGCCTGCGAGGTGGATGGGGTCGATTATTACGCACTAAGCGGTTGACTTGTTTACTCGGAGCTGAGGTAAAGGCGGGGGAGGGGCTGTGAGGTTGCGTATGGTGGCCGGATAGGATGGTGCACCACAAGCTCGCAATTCGGGGAAGAGTGAGCTGCAAAAACCCGACTATATGGCTTGGGATCTCGGTTCCCCGGTATGTTCCTGATTGGACTGCTGCGAGCGAGCGGCGGCTTCAGATTCGAAAGTAGACGCGGCCGAGAGCGGTTAGCGATGCTCTGGGGATTGCGTGTAAATGGTTTCGTTTAATTGAGAAAGGTTGATTTAGTTCCTGGCGGGAATCTGTTGCCTGAGCGTGTGATGCAGTCGGGGTGGTTGGCCTGATGCGACTCGGCGCGCTGGAGGTAATGCGGTGGCTAAAGTGAAACTAGTAGGTGGAAATAAGTTAGAAGGACGCTGGAACTGGCTGCTGACTAAGCTGTGGAAAAAAGGGGGAGCAGTTAAGGTGGGATGGGTAGCGTTGGTGGGGGTAGGGGTGGAGGAAGACTGCAGGAAACGGAAAGAAACAACAGATTTTTTGGGCCAATGACTCCACCGTGTTATTGGCTACTGTGGTTCAGTGATGGAGCGGATCATCCTCTGGTTGGGGGACCGGCAGTTCGATCCCCTGTTCCTCCCTGCACCTCGATGCAACCCCGGGCAAGACACTCAACTCCGATTTGCTCCTGTAGCTGCGTCATTTCCCGTGGAGCCTTGTTGGAGCGGTCTGTGCATCTGGGGTAGCCGGTGTCGAGGTGGGAGGAGTTGGCCAAAGTTAGCCGAGGTGGGTGAGGTCTGAAAAGAAGAAGCAAGATAACAGAAGAGGATGCTGGAGGCTGGATGCCTGTGAATGGGTTGGTAGTTAAGTCTGGGGAAAACAAATTGCAAGGTGAGATGTCTCTGGTATAGAGGCAGATTGAAGAGGGTGGGACACGACCTGGCCCTCTGAAAGGACTGGTGTGGATGAATGGGTTTCTCCGGCCGTGAGATGCGTTATGACGTCATTGACGCTGCGACTGAAGCGGCGCAGGGTAACCGGAAGTGCTCTGAGCGCTCGGAGAGCGCGAGTGGTGTTCTACTGAGAGTCCGTGAATAGTTTGAAAAGTGCTCTTTTTTATTGGGCTGATGCTGTTGCGTTGGATGGTTGTGTTCTTCGGTCGAGAGACTGTAAAGTGGGATATGTAGAGACTGTCGGAGCGTCGGAATGGTGAATGAG
>JACSYO010002118.1:137500-155255 GCA_016806645.1 Ophiodon elongatus
TGTAAGGGAGTGAGGATGCAAGGGAGTGAGGATGTAAGGGTGTGAAGCTGTAAGGGAGTGAGGATGTAAGGGTGTGAAGCTGTAAGGGAGTGAGGATGTGAGGGAGTGAGGATGTAATGGAGTGAGGATGTAATGGAGTGAGGATGTGAGGGAGTGAGGATGTAATGGAGTGAGGATGTAATGGAGTGAGGATGTAAGGGAGTGAGGATGTAAGGGAGTGAGGATGTAAGGGAGTGAGGATGTAATGGAGTGAGGATGTGAGGGAGTGAGGATGTAAGGGAGTGAGGATGTAATGACACTACCACTCTGCACTGACATCAGAACAAAGCAGAGTGATGTCAGTGAGGCTGTAAGAGCCAAACTAAAGGGGTGGTGTTCTACTGCTGCTCAAGCTTTTAGTGTGTTGGGGTCTTAAAGGGGTGGTGTTCTACTGCTGCTCAAGCTTTTAGTGTGTTGGGGTCTTAAAGGGGTGGTGTTCTACTGCTGCTCAAGCTTTTAGTGTGTTGGGGTCTTAAAGGGGTGGTGTTCTACTGCTGCTCAAGCTTTTAGTGTGTTGGGGTCTTAAAGGGGTTGTTGTCCCGCTAATAACAAAGGCCGTATGTCTCCACCCAGAAACGTTTAAAGTGCAGTTTAGGTGCTGGTTGTGATGATAGCGTGCTCGGCCTTATGATTGATAAAGATAATGACGCTCATAATCCTGTGGACGGGGTGTATGCCCTACCTCATACTAATAATAATATTCTCAGTCATGCTCTGACACCGAACATGTTCACCGCTCATCGTTGCAGAGGATCAGAACCAGCTCAACAGACTCCGCCCATCGGAGAGGCGTATGGATGTGTTAGATAGTGATGCCTCTGTAGCTGCTGATTCATCTGATGATATCGTTATTAATATGGTGAGAAGAGTTACATCGGTGGGGCTCATTTCACCCAACATCCTTTATCTTTGTACATATCGGTTACACAAGGCACGGCATGTTTATATATCGCACATTTCAACAACGAGGCGATTCAAAGAGCTTCACATAAAACCATTAAGCATCAAAACATAATGCAAAAGAAAAGAAGATTTAAAAACAAGTACGAACATTCATTTAAACATTAAAAATAGTCAGTAAAACATTAAAAAGCTAAAAATAGAATAAAAGTTGCAGTTTGAGAAATAAAATACATTCGTGAAATGGAGAAATGTATTAATATCCTTGAATCTGGTTCAGTTAAAGGCAGCAAACAGAAGAGTTTTCAGTCTGGATTTAAAGGAGCTGAGGGTCTCTGAGGGCTCTGGGGGTCTCTGAGGGTCTCTGAGGGTCTCTGAGGGCTCTGGGGGTCTCTGATGGTCAAATTTTCTTACTTTTCCCAAATTTCCCAAATTTCCACAAATGTTCCGACTTTTCATAAAAATACTGACTTTTCACAAATGTCCTGACTTTCCACAAATTTCTTTAATTTTTACAAATTTTCTGACTTTTCACAAATGTCCTCACTTTCCACACATTTTATGACTTTTTATAACTAACCCTAACCCAAACCCTAACCCCTAACCCCCTAACCCTCTGGTGGACACTGGGAGAATTACTCACATCACAGTATCTCCACAATACAGTTTTGTCGGCTTCGTGTGGACAACAGGAGAATTACTGTGTGTTAACTCAGTGACAGTACTATGTATAAGTGTGTGAAATCTTTATAACTCCACTCTGCTTGCTCCGAACCAGCTCAAATTCGGTGTCGGTTAAGTTTAGGATAAAAGGATTGGTCAGGCTTAATTACAAGTATCTACCACCTTCCCAAGTGGAACTTTTCTGAACATAACTAATTTGGAGGCCACAAGGAACCGGAATATTTTTCCCAAGGTCCTACAAGCTCCAAACCGGGTCCAATTGAACTGCAGTCATCGATTTAGTGGGGGTAAAGACCACTTAGAAGTCTCTAGCACATTCACAGAAATGCACATGTTTTGCAATAGCGGGGATGGTACCAATCGATCGGGCTTGGCCACTTCGGTGGCGATAGAACCTACTTCCAAGTCCCTAGCACATTCACGGAAAAAGTTATTCAAGAAGGGCTGGTGAGGATGTGGTTATCATCCCTAATCCTAACCCTAACCCTAACCCCCGAGCCCTAACCCTAGCCTCAACCCTAATCAGCCTAAAGCGGACCTCTGACCTAACCCCAACCACACACTAGCCTCTCCTTTCCTGCACAGGGTCAAAGTACATACGGTTGGGGGGATATTGAGTGACACACGCTGGCCCGTGCCTTGCCTTAGATCTCTATTCAACCGCAAAGTCGTCGGAAGACGTGGGGAGATCTATGGGTTCATATTTCCACCCTAACCCTAACCTATCCAAGCCACGCCTCCAGCCCTCAGCATCCTCAAAAACCAATGGCATTCTATGACAGCTACACCACAGGAATCACCTACAGACTCCAGATTTCGCACACACCTGCTCTCCCACCCTACCAACACACACACACAAGGTCACACCACTCTAGCACAAAGTACCAAGTACTTACAGACGATCATCACAACATTTTTACAGTGGCAGTCTATGGCAGCTATACCAAGGAAATGTGCTAGACATCCTAAATTATACACAATCGTACTATAGCATAGTACTAATACTCACAACAAATTTCAGGACTCTAGCGCAAAGTATCACAGACTTATATACGATCATCACGCGATGATCGTGGCAAACACCCCCTTACCCCTAACCCCTAACCCTTTACCCCCTTACCCATTACAATGTAATATTTAACGCTCCTTTCTAGTAAAAGATGAGGTCACTGTGTTGTATTGTTGCACTTATTGTCATGAGAACAGTTTTTTGTTCAGTTATGCTGATTTTTAAATAAAGATTTTTAAAAATCAAATCTCTCTCTCTCTCTCTCTCTCTCTCTCTCTCTTTCTCTCTCTCTCTTTCTCTCTCTCTCTCTCTGTCTCTCGTTGATACAAACAGCCTCCAGCTACATTTGTCTCAGGTGTGCTGTTACCTGCCAGGTGTGTTCACTCTTTTCGTGTGGCAGCAGAAGCAGGTAGGCTCACATTCACTCTCTCCTTTTATATCAAACCTCTCCCCCTGTTGTTAGTCAACTTTGTCCTTTAGTGATTCATGATGTCAGCGTTTAATAAAGTTAGAGAGCAGATCGATAAAGTGTCCGTGAGGTGTCTGAATACATTATTTTACATTTTGGACATGTTGCGCTCCACCAAGCTGTGTTTGATCCGTAGTTTCAGACGGAACATCGAATGTAAGCGGATCAGCTGATAGTTGTGTGTTTAGTTTTACTTTAGAGTGGAATCTGTTGGAGTCGTAGTGAGACAGCCAGTTACCATGGCAATGACAGTGGCTGACTAGTTGAAAACACATGAACTTTCACATCTGAAAATACTGTAAAATAGAAAGTTATTGTGAAGTTGTTACAGTTTCCTTGATGTTTGGTCATGAAGAACATAAGGTTAGGGAGTTAGGGTTAGGGGATAGGGTTAGGGAGTTAGGGTTAGGGGATAGGGTGAAGGGGTTAGGGTTAAGGGGTTTAGGGTTAAGGGGTTAGGGTTAGGGTGAAGGGGTTAGGGGTTAAGGGTTAGGGTTAAGGGTTTAGGGGGTTAGGGGTTGAGTTAGGGGGTTAGGGGTTGGGGTTAAGGTTTAGGGTTAAGGGGTTAGGGGGTTAGGGTTTAGGTGGTTAGGGGCTTAGGGTTAAGGGGTTAGGGGGTTGGTGTTAAGGGGTTAGGGTTTAGGGGGTTAGGGTTAAGGGGTTGGGGTTAAGGAGTTAGGGGGTTAGGGTTAAGGGGTTAAGGGGTTTAGGGGTTTTGGGGGTTAGGGGTTAAAGCTCACGTGTTGATGACCTGATTCCAGTTCTATCTAAACGTAGCTGATGGGCTTCAGAGACTTCAGTCATATGGAAACAACAGTGGAGTCATTGCTACCTGTCTGTCTACCTACCTGCCTGTCTACCTGTCTGTCTGTCTACCTACCTACTTGTCTACCTACCTACCTACCTGTCTGTCTACTCTGTCTACCTACCTGCCTCTCTACCTACCTGTCTGGCTCTCTACCTACCTGTCTGTCTACCTACCTGTCTACCTGCTTGATTCCTGGCAGTGAACTCTTTGCTTGTCTCCGGAGTCTTCCACAAGATGCTCGCTTGAAAGCTGTGAAAACTAACAATAGCCGTGTTTGTTGTTTACATTGTTTATATGTTTACATTCATTTTTAGTGAGTGGCTTTGAAAAGAAGGCCTGGTGGGATGTGTTGCCTGGTGGGATGTGTTGCCTGGTGGGATGTGTTGCCTGGTGGGATGTGTCGCCTCGTGGGATGTGTCGCCTCGTGTGATGTGTTGCCTGGTGGGATGTGTTGCCTGATGGGATGTGTTGCCTGGTGGGATGTGTTGCCTCGTGTGATGTGTTGCCTGGTGGGATGTGTTGCCTGGTGGGATGTGTCGCCTCGTGTGATGTGTTGCCTGGTGGGAAGTGTCGCCTCGTGTGATGTGTTGCCTGGTGGGAAGTGTCGCCTCGTGTGATGTGTTGCCTGGTGGGATGTGTTCCCGGTTCAGTAACTTTCTTGGTAGATCGAACAACTTTTGTTGGGTTAGCTACTTTCATTGACATAGAGTTGCTAACACTGAGTTTTTCACTTGTATTATTTGAAACATCTGGAGAGCTCATGGCTGTTTCTCGATATTAAAACATTAATACTTTATACAGATCTTTCCTCCTCGTATACAAAGGTGGAGTCCATTGTTTCAGTGCTACCTGCTGATAAGGAAAAGTAAAGAAAATGAAAAAATCTTCATTCTTAGTTGGTGTCTTTAAATCTTAGATGTTGCCCTTACATTTGACGTGGGGTCTTTAGGGCGTCTGTGGCTCAGTGGTGAGGCGGGTCGTCCTTCAATCAGAGGGTCGGGGGTTCGATTCACTAGTCCATGTCCATGTGTCCTTGAGCAAGACACTTAACCCCAGATGTCTCCTGTAGCTGTTCTACGGTGTGTGAATGGTAGCTACTCCTGTTGGGCAGGTGGCACCTTAGCCCCTCCCATCGGTGTATGAATGTTACCTTAGCCCCTCCCATCAGGGTGTGAATGTTACCTTAGCCCCTCCCCCTTCCTGTATGAATGGGTGAATGATGTCATGTAGTGTTAATGAGCTTTGAGTGGTCAGAAGACTAGAAAAGATCTATACAAGTACAGAACATTTACCTCTTACATGCTGTCTGTCTTCAAATCTTAGATGACACAACATTACAAAGTTTTACACATTTGTCTCTATAACAGCAATAAAACATCAGAAAGTAACTGACAGCCTGTTTTTCACTAACGAAACCACATGCATCGTTTAAATGTCAGAACTGAGTTAGACTTTAGATTCATATTCATTCAGTCAATCCCCCCAATTACTTCTGAGGCCCAACATTCCCCTGAAAGTTCATCAGTCCCCGAAGGCTGTGTGTGTGTGTGTGTGTGTGTGTGTGTGTGTGTGTGTGTGTGTGTGTGTGTGTGTGTGTGTGTGTGTGTGTGTGTGTGTGTGTGTGTGTGTGTGTGTGCATTCAGAAGAATGCCCCATTGGAACATAAAGTTCTTGAAACTCCATTTTGACTCAAAGACAGAATAAAATAAACTATTTAGTTTGTGTGTAGCTTAATGTGTAGTTTAATGTGGAGCCATGAAACTATCAGAAGGTTCCTGTCCTTCGTTGTAAACATCAACACACACATGAACGTCGTGGTTTGGATGTTTGTGTTCAGGACTCTCGCTTTGTGTTAGGGTTTTTGGGGTTAGGGGGTTAGGGGTTTAGGGGTTAGGGTTTAGGGGTTAGGGAGTTAGGACTCTCCCTTTGTGTTTTCTTTGTTCTGGGAGATGAAACTGAGCTCAGATCAGCCATCAGACAATAAATGATGCATTTCCTCATGTGTTTGAATCTTTGTACATTTCAGCGCTCCACCAGAGAGACGGAGAGAGTCCATCAAACATCAAACACAATATGATCTTCATCCTCTTCATCGGTGAGTTCAGCTCGTTCACTACGATATGTAATGAATCAACACGTATCCTGCACAACACAGTCTTTTTTATAGACACAAAATCAGACTTCTTTTCAGAACAATGTTTTTCTGAAACATGACTTGATTCATTAATTATTCTCCATTAATGATGCCGAGATAGAAATATAAAACTAAGCCCTCCTCATCAAAGACAGGAGGAGTTAGTGATCACATCACATCAAACGTAGGATTTATTGTCACAAGTGACTCAGATCTTGTTAACTGTTTAGACCGATGTGTTAACGGAGATCTACCATTAAATCTGAGGGGTCATGAGTGGAGACGTTAACATTGATGTCCTAAAGAAAGACTCAAAGGGGTCATTTAAATTTAAATAAATAATAATAAATTCAATTTGTGCTAACCTAAACTGAAACTAAAACCATGGATTAACACGGATACCCTAAAGGTCATTAAGCCAAGAAATGACTATTTCACAAAATATGGGAACTCTTGGGATGAGCAGTTGTTCAACAAATGTAAAAAAAACAATAAGAAAACATAGAAATGAGTTGAATGGAATGATAAAGAAACCTGGATAGAGAAGGCTCAATTATATTCCACAATTCAAAGTAGCCAATAGTTTTGGTCATTGCTTTACATATTGGTAAGTTAGCTTATCAGTCAGTGGGTGGAGGAGAAAGACAGAAAGAGTTATTTATCAACAGAATAAAATACTTTTAAAATAACAGGCCATGATCACGTGTGCTGAAGTCATCACTTTCAATAACTCACATAAATATATTTATGACTTCAAACTTCTGAGACTAAAACCTCTGTACAAAAAGGGAAGCAGGTTAGAACCTGGTTCCTTTATCAAGAGAATAGAAAGGCTCATACATTAATATTTAGTAGTATTTATTCATCAATTTACTATCTTCTGTATGAATTATAGCCAAGCAATTAAGTCATGACAGAAGACATTTATGGGACAAATGCTGGAGGAGGACATGTCCACATTCCACAGATTGCTCTCTCCGAGATTTACAACTTCCCCGTTAGAGGTTTTCTTTTCGATGCAAACTTTCACAACAGAGGATGTCGTATGTGGCAAATTAAAGCCCTCTGAAGAATATTTGGGATTTATGATATTATGCTATGTAAATAAAGTGTATTGTATTGAATTAAAATTGAATTGATGGACATGTAGTGTCTCTACATTTCATTCTTATGTGTCATTTATTAAATCGTCGTATGTCATACAACAGAGAAAATGCAACATAAGCTTCCACCAACCAAACTCTGTTTCTGTGGAAGTCCGTTCTAGGTGAAGACACTCAGCCTGACTCAGAATGTCTCTGTAGTCGGACTGGCGTGTGGCGGTCTTTCTTTATTGTGAGCTTCTTGTTTCAGTCGGGAGTCTGAGAAACGTTCCACACGTTTTGCCCTTTCAAAGTAAAACAGCTGTTTGCTCTCCGGACCACAGATTATCAGAAGTAGACGTAGTTGTGGTGACGTCTGTCGTTGGTTTCTGACGTTTTGAAGCCTCCAGTTCAGAGGTTTCGCTGTCACCATCTTGTTTTTTGCAACCATTGAACAGGAAGTGACCGTATGAGCATAAACTCATGTTTACAATCTTTACTGAGGGAATAAATCAAGTATAAATAGAGTCATTTCTCAGACTTCTATACAACCAGAGGAGTCGCCCCCTGGTGGTCAGGAGAGAGAATGCAACTTTAAGACACGAAGCTTTGACTTCGATACAACCAGAGGATTCGCCCCCTGGTGGATATTAGAGAGAATGCAGCTTTAAGACACAAAGCTTTGACTTCACTTTTCAGAACCGGAGGTTGCCGCCTGCTTTGGACCACCGCCCACGAGGAATGTAAAGCATTGACTAAATGACGTAGATAAAAACGCGACATGGTTCGGACCCTTTTTTCAATATTGTGGTAGAAACAATATAGAAAAAAAATTTAAGATAGACATTGTTTGACGATATTTATTATCTTATCACTGAGAGAAGCAGCAGTTCAGTGAGGCCCGCTCATCACCAATGCGTAGCCGTGACATCATACCGGGTTTGTTGGGTTGGAAGAGCGGAGATCCACCGACTCCTCTGTAACCAGGCAACCATTCTGTCTGATGGGCGAAACAATCTAGGATGTTCTCAGGAGACATGAAGTCTACAGCACACACACCCCTTCACAACAGCTGGACAACGGATTTTGCCCCGCCCATGAAGCTGATTGGTTCATTAAGCTAATTGACTTATGAAGCTGATTGGCTCATTTCTTTTTCAAATTAACAATGTGTGATGTCACGATGTTGATCAGTCTGTCAAATGTAATCAGAGTTTACGATTAGCTTATTGTAAAGACCAGAAGATTTTTAATCAGAGAGGAAGAATATTCATCTAAAAAGATAGAAGTATTGATCCAGGATGGATGTATCAGGTGTATTGATCCAGGTTGGATGTATCAGGTGTATTGATCCAGATTAGAAGGTATCAGGTGTATTGATCCTGGTTGGATGTATCAGGTGTATTGATCCAGATTAGAAGGTATCAGGTGTATTGATCCAGGTTGGATGTATCAGGTGTATTGATCCAGGTTGGATGTATCAGGTGTATTGATCCAGATTAGAAGGTATCAGGTGTATTGATCCAGGTTGGATGTATCAGGTGTATTGATCCAGGTTGGATGTATCAGGTGTATTGATCCAGATTAGAAGGTATCAGGTGTATTGACCCAGGTTGGATGTATCAGGTGTATTGATCCAGATTAGAAGGTATCAGGTGTATTGATCCAGGTTGGATGTATCAGGTGTATTGACCCAGATTGGATGTATCAGGTTTATTGATCCAGATTACAAGGTATCAGATGTATTGGTCCAGATTAGAAGGTATCAGGTGTATTGATCCAGATTAGAAGGTATCAGGTGTATTGATCCAGATTAGAAGGTATCAGGTGTATTGATGCAGGCGGGCCCTTTCAGGTGTGTAGCTGCAGGTAGAATCAGTCCGATGTTCATGGGTTCACACTGTGTTCTGTGGTGTCTTCAGACATGTGATCACTTGTTGAACTCTTGTGGAGAATGTTTCTACTTGTTGTCACTTGCTTTTCTCCTCACTCTGTTGTATTTAAATTCTTCTTCTGCATACAGTATGATATGTAATGATTCTCGGCTGAAATCAACTCATTCATCATTGTTTATTCCATTTTGCAGATTATTTTTGATAAAATAGACTCAAATAAAGTCTTTATTACGATTCCTATAAAATAAAATGCTCCACTCTGCCTGACGGTATCTTTAGCTCTTTATCGAAGCTCTCCGTTGTTTCCTCTGAGTAAACTATTCACACCACAGATTTCATTATTTCATTGGAAATATTCCTCATGTCTGCTGAAATATTTTACACAGATTACTTTAAAATCTTATTTTACCTACTGATCTATCTTCCTGCAGTTTTTCTTCCAGCAGCTCGACTCCAGGAACCCCAGGACCAGTGCCCCGGGGGCCCCTGTAACCCCCAGCTTGGTGACTTGATGGTGGGTCGAGCGACTCAGCTGTCAGCCTCGTCCACCTGTGGTCTGGATGGACCACAGAACTACTGCATCATTGGATACCTGCAGGTGAGAGGTCACCTTAAATCAAGGTTTCTGTCTAAAATCAAAATCTCTACAGAAGGAAAGAAAAAGACCCTAAACCTCTCCGATGATCTCAAACTGTCTCTTTCTGATTATTGAACACAAACCTGAGATTCAAGTACAGAATCTAGTTTGAGTCAAAATATAAGTAGTGCAACTAATACAATTAGATGATGTATGTAGTAGCATTCTTATTGTCACAGAAACATATATATATAGATATATATGTATGTATGTATGTATCTATCTATCTATCTATCTATCTATCTATCTATCTATCTAGCTATATATATATATATATATATATATATATACATATATATATATATACTGAGTTTTGAGGTGTTTAGGGCTATACTATCTACTCAGATTCAGATTCATGGATAATGACCCAAAATATACTGTGAGAACAGCCCAAGAGCTTCTCAAGGCAAAGAAATGGAATATTATTCAAAGGCCAAGTCAGTCATCTGACCTCAACCCCAGTAAGCATGCTTTTTTAACTTAATGAAGATACAACTGAAGGCAGAAAGACCCACAAAGGCAGAGCATCCCAAGGGAGGAAACTCAGCGTTTGGTGGTGACTATGGGTGGAATATATATAATATAATAATATATAATGATGATATAACTGATTTGGTGATGACTATGGGTGGAAGACTTCAGGCAACCATTGACTGCAAAGGATTTTACTCCAAGTATTAAAAATGATCATTATATTCATTGTTATGTTAGTTTGTCCAACTACTTCTGAGCCTCTGAACATGTGTAACTGTGTAAAAAAGGTTTTAATTCCTAAACAGTTAATGTGATAGTTTTGTTATATCCATTGAATTAAAGCTGAAAGTCTACACTACAACCACATATTGAGTGCTTTATTTAAAATCCATTGCAGTCGTGTAAAGAGGCAAAATTAGAAAAATTGTGTCACTGTCCAAAAACGTATGGACCTGACTGTGTATGTATTCCAACTGAACTTAGAGCTCTCTTTTAAAATGTTTCCTCTCTTTTCTCTGTTCTCTGCTTTCGGTCTGATTGACGTGTCTCTGGCTCGAACTCTGACTTTCATACTCAAACATGTTCTGATCTGTCACTTTATTATCTCACACTGCTCTTCCCCCCTGAGGAATCACCTCTCCTCATTACTGCATTTTTCCTTCTTTCTTTTTCCTCCACCTGCAGTTTCTTTGTTGTGTCTTCATTCTTTACAATCTTTATTCTTTCAGAGAAATGTTCCTAACTGTTCTTTTCTAATGTTTCTTACAGTTCTGTTCTTTTTCGTTATCTACGGTTCTTTTCTGTTATCTACTGTTCTGTTCTTTTCTGTTATCTACTGTTCTGTTCTTTACTTTTTGTTTTGTTTTTTTTGTTTTACTGTTATCTACTGTTCTGTTCTTTACTGTTATCTACTGTTCTGTTTACTGTTATCTACTGTTCTGTTCTTTTCTGTTATCTACTGTTCTGTTCTTTACTGTTATCTACTGTTCTGTTTTTCTTTTTGTTTTTGTTTTTTTTGTTTTACTGTTATCTACTGTTCTGTTTTTACTGTTATCTACTGTTCTGTTTTTACTGTTATCTACTGTTCTGTTCTTTCTGTTATCTACTGTTCTTTACTGTTATCTACTGTTCTTTACTACTGTTTCACTGTTCTTACTGTTATCTACTGTTCTGTTCTTTACTGTTTCTACTGTTCTTTACTGTTATCTACTGTTCTGTTCTTTACTGTTATCTACTGTTCTGTTCTTTACTGTTATCTACTGTTCTGTTCTTTACTGTTATCTACTGTTCTTTACTGTTATCTACTGTTCTGTTCTCTACTGTTATCTACTGTTCTGTTCTTTACTGTTATCTACTGTTCTTTTGTTTCTACTGTTCTGTTCTTTACTGTTATCTACTGTTCTGTTCTTTACTGTTATCTACTGTTCTGTTCTTTACTTGTATCTACTGTTCTGTTCTTTACTGTTATCTACTGTTCTGTTATTTACTGTTATCTACTGTTCTGTTCTCTACTGTTATCTACTGTTCTTTACTGTTATCTACTGTTCTTTACTGTTATCTACTGTTCTGTTCTTTACTGTTATCTACTGTTCTGTTATTTACTGTTATCTACTGTTCTGTTCTTTACTTGTATCTACTGTTCTGTTCTTTACTGTTATCTACTGTTATCTACTGTTCTTCACTGTTATCTACTGTTCTGTTATTTACTGTTATCTACTGTTCTGTTCTTTACTGTTATCTACTGTTCTGTTATTTACTGTTATCTACTGTTCTTTTCTGTTATCTACTGTTCTGTTATTTTCTGTTATCTACTGTTATGTTCTTTACTGTTATCTACTGTTATGTTCTTTTCTGTTGTGTCCTGAAAGGCATGTTTTAAGTAGTTCTTTGGCTAAACACCTGCGTCATGTACACTCCTCTGTATTTTCAAGTAAATTTCCGACATATTTTCTGCACTACAAAAGCTAAAAACATGGAAAGAAGAGAAAGATGTTTTTAATAAGTCATTCACCAGTTACAGTGTTTTGGGTGTTGAGATAATTCTACTTGTTCATCGTGACAAAGTGTCAGTTTGTCAAAAGCCGACAGAATAAATCAAAGCTTTGTACTGATCAATAATCAATAAAGTCAAAGATAATCATAGAAAATTATTTAAAACTGGTGAAGTTGTATTGAAACGGGTGAAATAGTCAGATGCTGCTAAAGGAACTATAACTTCATAACTGATTGTATACAATGACGTATTGATGATTATTGATCAGTTTGGTTTAATGTGTCTTTGTCCATCAGGAGGAGCAAAAATGCTTCACATGTGACTCTCGTCTGCCATACAATCACCATGGCAACCCCAACAGCCACCGCATTGAGAACGTCATCACAACCTTCGACCCCGAGAGAAAAACAAAGTGGTGGCAGTCTGAAAACGGTGAGTTTAAAATGGGGTCAGGGGTCAGGGTTATGGTCAGGGTTTCTATGTTCTGAACTGAATGTCTCATCTGCATAACTTTTTCTTTCCGGTTCTTTGATTGTTTTTAACTGTTAAATACACAGTTGTCACATTATTCAATATACTAATTATCAAAAGACAATCTTATTACTTTTTTGAAAACAGTGACATTTACAGTGAGCATCATCAGGAGCTGATCTACAGTCCGTATGGTAGCAACAGCAAATGTCTTAAATCATGTTTAATGTGTTCTGAGATCAGTGATTTTCCCTTTTCTTTGGGGAGTGGAAGTTTATTTTCTCTCCCTTATGCTGTTTTACCCGGCCATCTGTTGGTTTTCATTTGGAATGAAACATAATAATCAGTTTTCTCCTTCTGCAATGTGGTGAAAGTTAGACTAATACAGATATATTGTATCATCAGCTTTGATGGATGAAGGGCTTAGCATTGCTCTTGCTGGTTGCTAATTAGCAAAGCTAATGGTCTCTGAACAGTGGTCACTGTGACTTCTGGGAAATGTAGAAGCATTCAAACAGGTTGGAGCATCAGTGTAAACAGGAGAATATGTTTGGGTAACTTTCAACATACCATCATCAATAATCATCATATTAATTAGTGTTGTAACAAATCTAATAGTTCCGTATACTAACTCACCTGTGTACTGTTGTCTTGTCTGTAGGAGTTCATCAGGTCAGCGTCCGGCTTGATCTCGAGACCGTGTTCCAGTTCAGTCATCTGGTCCTCACCTTCAAGGTAAAAACACTTTTATACAAACCTGTTAAGATGAATTATTAATGATCACAGGCAGTGACTCAGCGGCTTCCCTAACTCTGATTGGCTAATGTGATTTAAATGTTCTATTTTAATGCCATAAGCCAGAACAAGGTCGAGGGTGTGGTTAAAACAGTGAGTGGGTTTCTGTACACTCTGACAAAAGCCAATGAAATCTAATAATGAGATAAACGCAGTACTAATGCTATCATTATCGACATCCACATGAGTATTAAAATCACCTACAATAATAACTTTATCAGTTTTAAGGACTAAACTTGATAAAAATTCTGAAGATTCAGATAGAAATTCAGAATAGTACACCATAACAAATATAATTGGCTGTATGGTTTTCCAGGTTGGATGTGGAAGACTAAGACCAAGGCTTTCAAATGTGCTCTCTCTGTCTCTCTGTCTGCAGAGTTTCCGTCCGGCGGCCATGTTGGTGGAGCGATCAAAAGATTTCGGACGGAGCTGGAAGGTTTTTCGTTACTTTGCAGAAGATTGTTCGCTTTCGTTCCCCTCTGTTTCCAATCAGCCGGCCGACCGCATCGACGACATCGTCTGTGACAGCAGATACTCTGGATCAGATCCGTCCACCAACGGAGAGGTAACACATTCAACGCATTTTAATTTAAGTTGAATCCATTTTATACATACACCATAAAAAATCAGAAATTTGCCTCAGGGGCTTTAAAATCTGTCCTTTTCAGGCCTCACTTTGGAGAAGGAAAAAATCCTGAATTTTCTGTCCGTCTAATTGAATCCATATTTGGTGGTTGAGAAGGCCTCTGTTGGGCCAACTAATGGTTAGCATAGTCAAATCTCAGCTGGGATCGGGGACATGTCAGGAAACAGCTGGTGATGTCCCTCAACTAATTACAGTGCTTGGCCAGTAAAGGTATTTGAGGTGGACAGTAGAGTCCCATCCAAGCACTCTAATATAACATTGAGAACAACTTTAGGTGATACCTTTTATTTAGCTCTACACAGCTTTTAAGGTCATAGTGTCTCAAGCTAATAACATGATTGTGGGACCCTTGGTAAGACCCCTAAAATGACCCCTCTGTGAGTTGAGGGCGCTGGTATAAAGTTATTTCTAGTGGACAGATTCTCTGTTTTAAATTGATTTAAATTCAAACATGATGGGAGTTATGTTAGGCTGCTGCTCATGTTTCTGATCAGGTAGAGAGCTCTAATTTGCTAAATGTACTTCTTGTCCCCCCCTAGGAAAGTATCCCTACAATTTGGAAGCTTTGAAAAAAAAGTAATTTCAGACCCCACTTGCCCCTAAATTGATCAGACTTCCGACATCCTTGGATCGGTCCCCAGAACAATCAAAGACTCTAACTTTGTTGTGGCACCTAATGTTTAATGGTTCTAGGTGTAAAAATGTTGCTCCATCTTTACTCCTATTAAGGGTTTTTAGATGTGTCAAGTCTAAGTTAGACCCCCTTCATGAAAATTGCTGATTTTGCACAAAGTTGCAGAACAGAATATATTAACTTATTTGGATAACCATCAAAAAAGGAATAAAAAGGTCAATGTCTAATCGAACAACGTAAAGTCAATGACTGAAAAAGGACAAAGTGCATGAAGTGGACGAAAGAGTTCCTAAACAGACCATGGATCACAAAGTGGACAATAAGTTTCCCAAAACAGACACGGGTCAAAGAATTATTAAGTGTACCAATCGGTCCAAAAGCCATCTGGTATCTATGAGCCGCGTCCACTCCGCACACCTGGTGTCCGATGGCATTGACCCAACGCATTGCCATGGGTCAATGCATTGGGTCAATGCGTTGGCAATGCATAGGATCAATGCATGCCTTCTAAGGTATCAATGACACACATTTCAGTCCAATGGCAGCAGTTACCCGTAGAAAATGTCTCCATAAGGTGGAGCTTTCCCAAACCAGTTCTCATCAAATCAGAGACTACAAACTTCTTCACAATTAAGAATACACCCACATTACAAGACACAACACACATTACATTTTAGTTACATTTGTACTGCTCGTTGGCTTCTTGTATGAGCAGATTATATTACGAAAAGAAGATTTTTTTGTGCGTTTACAAATCTGTTTTGTATTCAAAAGTGTTTACTTTGTCCAACAGGTGGTGCTGAAAGCTCTAGATCCTATCTTTGAATTAGGAAACCCGTACGCACCCAACATCCAGGGTGAGTTCAGTTTACACCACAGAATACTGCTCTCTGATTGGTCAGCTGTGCATTGAAATATATATATACTTGTATATGTATATGTATATATATATATATATATATATATATATATATGTGTATATATATATATATATATATATATGTATATATATATATATATATATATATATATATATATATATATATACATATATATATATATATATATATATATATATATATATGTATATATATATATATACATATATATATATATATATATATATGTATATATATATATATATATATATATATATATATATATATATATATATATAATATTGTATATATATATATATATGTATATATATATATATATATATATATATATATTTATATTGTATATATATATATATACACATATATATATATAGTATATATATATATATATATGTGTATATATATATATATATATACATATATATATATGTATATATATATATATATATATATATATATATATATATATATATACATATATATATATATATATATATATATATATATATATATATGTATATACATATATGTATATATATATATATATATATATATGTATATACATATATATATATATATAGGGTGGCCGGGCTCAGCCTTAGAGATAGGTTAAGGAGCTCGGACATCAGGGGGGAACTTGGAGTTGAGGCGCTACTCCTTCGTATCGAAAGGACCATGTTGAACATTTAAACATGTTTATATCAGAGAATAAGAACATATTAATTATTTAAACATGTTTATATAATAGAGAATAAGAAGAACATATTAATTATATAAACATGTCATTCCCAGATCTGATCACCGTGACAAACATCCGCGTTAACTTCACTCGTCTCTTCACGCTCGGAGACGTTCTGCTGGGACGGAGGCGCCGGAACCCTGAGGACAAATATTACTACGCTCTGTACAACATGGTGGTCAGAGGCAGCTGCTTCTGTCACGGACACGCAGGACAGTGTACCCCTGTGGACGGGGGACGGGGGGACGTCTTCACCCAGACCGGCATGGTAGGGACCAGAAGTAGCTGTGATCGGTTCTGGACTGGTTTGGAGAGCCATGTCCCCCTGAGACAGCATGATGTCCCCCACCAACCCTGTCAGAGACTTTAGAACCAAACTTTTAGAACCAAACCTGTCAGAGACTTTAGAACCAAACCTGTCAGAGACTTTAGAACCAAACTGGTCAGAGACTTTAGAACCAAACTGGTCAGAGACTTTAGAACCAAACCTGTCAGAGACTTTAGAACCAAACCTGTCAGAGACTTTAGAACCAAACTGGTCAGAGACTTTAGAACCAAACTGGTCAGAGACTTTAGAACCAAACCTGTCAGAGACTTTAGAACCAAACGTTCTGGATCGTCTCTCCTCAGATTCTCGTCTGAAACCAAAGGTCCACTGTTCTTGGAGCGCTTCACGATGAGAAAACCCTTGTTCTGTTCTCCAGGTTCACGGTCGCTGTGTTTGTCAGCACAATACAGCCGGAGAGAACTGTGAGAGATGTCAGGACTTTCACCACGACTCCCCCTGGAGGCCTGGAGGGGGAGGCACAGCCAACACCTGCAGGAGTAACAGATGAACCCTCTAAAACACATTAGTTCTGATGGTTATTGTTGACCTTTTTGTAATCATGTCTTTGTATTCCGTGTCTCTCTCTCAACCCTAACCCTCTCTCCCAGGATGCAACTGTAACGGTCACTCGGACTCTTGTCACTTCGACGCCGCTCGTTTCGAGGCGACAGGCCTGCTGAGCGGCGGTGTGTGTGAAGACTGCCGCCATGACAGGACGGGGGCTCAGTGTGAACGCTGTCGGCCGTTTCTGTATCAGGACCCACAGAGAACCACGGACGACCCGCACGCCTGCATACGTACGCTTCAACTGCTTTCATTTACTTACTCTGACCCGTGTGTGTTCACAATCGGACACATTCGACCTCTCATTTTATATTATTTGTTTTTAGACTCAACCCAAAAGTGACACGTTCCAAAATCCACATTAAATAACATCTATACCTGCGAAACATCAATAACCAAATGTATAATATATTCTGTGTTATTGGATAGAAAGACAATAATAATTAAACCAATAAATAAATCTCGACATGACATAAACCCACAAAAGGAGGAATGAACGTCTCAGTCTTCAAAACATTTGCAAAGATTCATCAGCTGTGTTTGGTGGGGTCA
>JACSYO010002119.1:0-12500 GCA_016806645.1 Ophiodon elongatus
CCTCTCTCTCTCTCTCCCTCTCTCTCTCTCTCTCTCTCCTCCTCCTCTTGACCGACTTCACACTAAATAACGTGACGAAGGCCGGCGGTGGAAGGAGAAGAAAACCCTGGAAAAGCCAGGACTCACTTTCACGCCGTGATTCATGGCGGCCGCGTGGCGTTCATTGCTTCGCCTCACTCGACCGGGTCGTGAGTGGATCCACCGGCTGAGGCTCTCCGACTGTCCTCCTCACATTCCTGTGTCGGGATCGATAACACATTTCACGCTCTCTGGCGTCACGTGACTGAAGAAGAGGCGCTTCTAACACGGTCCTTTTTGTCTTTTTTTGTCAATAAAAGTTAGCGGAAAATGTCCTTTTTGTAAATTTCTTTGCTCTTTTTTCAGGAGAAATTAAACTTTCAAAATCTGGTTAAAACAGGGTGTAATAACCAAAAAGTAAACAAACACATTTCAATTTTCATCAGGTTTATCTTCATAAACAATTGTAACGATTATGAACAAAACTTTTGAGATTACAAAAAATTAATCTTGAACTATTTTTCTACTTGTTTTCATCCACCAAACACCTCGTTAAGGCCGCCGACCTCTGACCTCTGACCCCTCCATGGTCGTATGTCACTGCGTGTCACGAGCCTCCACCGATCAGATGAGGCTCATTGATTTTTTATTTTTTACGGCGCATCAGTCGAGGCGTCTCGACCTGGAGGTCAAGGGGAGGCGTCGCCTCCGTCTGAGGAGCTGCCCTCCTCCTCAACCCAGCCTCCGGTCTTAACTCAACCGGGGGTTTCACCGTGAGTCCTTTTGAAAACAACAACAAATAGTTGTTTTCTTTCAAAAGGATGAATCTGAAATCTAAGATAAGAAGGAGGATATCAGTTTTATTAATTATCTAGCATGCGTTTAGCCTAGCTTAGCACAAAGACTGGAAGCAGGTGGAAACTGTTAGCCTTCCTAAGCATGCTCAAATTATCACAATGACAACTCTATTATTTGTAAACAAATCCCATGAACACCAAGGGTCCTTCTCACTTCCTGACTACTTTCCTCGCCTCCTCGCCTCCTCGGCTTGTGTCTTAAAGGAAGAGACGTGCGGAGAGAGGAGTCTATATATATACATATATAGATATATATATATGTGTATATATATATATATATATATATACACATATACATATATATATATGTGTATATATATATATATATATATATACACATATATATATCTATATATGTTCATATATAGATATATATTCAGTATTCATTTGTTGTATTATTTCATGTTGTCACATAGATAGTTATTAGTGTGTATGTCACTCTTTATTTGTACTTTATTACATTATATTTGAATATTTTATAAAGCCTATATATATATCCCACACACACACACACATATATATATATATATATATTACATATTAAATATATATATTATATACATATATTAAATATATATATATATATATATATATTATATATATATATTATATATCCCACATATATATTTATATATATAATATATAATATATTGTATATAATGTGTGGGATATATATATATATATATATATATATATATATATATATATATATATATATATATATTAATATATATATATATAGTGATATAGTGATATATATAGTGATCTTATTGTGATCTGAGTAGCCTCAGACTCATTGTGAAAATTATTTAGTACTGAATTATTTAGAATTTGTGGTTGTCTTTATAAGCCTAACATGTAAAATGATGATGTAAAAAAATATGCATATAAATTGATATTTTGCATCATTGTTTTTCTTTATATATATTAAACTTTTCTCTGCGAGCCTGTCGTGGGTTTCTTCCTCGCCCGTATTCTACTTCGTTCGTTTTCTATAAAAATAAATGTGCAGATAAAACACAACGCAAACAAATGTTTGAGTGACACATATTTCTTTAGCTCAGAGCCGCCGGTTAATGTGCTCCTCCGTCTTCAGGAGGTTCTGGTCCACAGCTGATGATGTACACGCCGTCTGAAGGCCCGGCTGTAAAACACCGCGCTGCTTTCAGTCTCACCTGTCGGACGGGAACACGAGGAGATTGCATCATTATTCCCGGATTCAAGACCCGAACCCTTCAGTCGATAAAGTAAACTGACTTTTATTAGCTGGAGCTTGTTGGTGAGGTTTCGTCCCCCCCCCCCCTTTCCTCCTCCCCCCTTGTTTGACTAAACAGAAAAAGAACAGCAGGTGAAAGATGAGAGGTTTCATAAACACCAGGAGGGGGGAATTGCGTTGGAGGTCGATTCTTCAGCGTGCAGGAGGATGGAATAGTTTAATGTAATGTAATGTAATGTAATGTAGTGTCATGTAATTGTAATGTAATGTAATGTAGTGTCATGTAATGTAGTGTAATGTAATGTAATGTAGTGTCATGTAATGTAGTGTAATGTAGTCTCTGGAGTCTCAGTCTCAGCAGAATACACTGAAGCAATGTGCAACCTGACTGTTGGTGGTTTTGTTGCCTAAACCTGACTGTTGGTGGTTTTGTTGCCTAAACCTGACTGTTGGTGGTTTTGTTGCCTAAACCTAACTGTTGGTGGTTTTGTTGCCTCAACCTAACTGTTGGTGGTTTTGTTGCCTCAACCTACCTTCAGCGTGCAGGACGATGGAATAGTTGGTGGTAGAGTAATGTGCTCTGCAGTCTCTGAGAGGTTGAATCTGAGCAGAAACACTGAAGCTGTGTTTCCCGTCTCTTCTCGGTGTCTCCTGAGGACGTCCCGACACGTTTCCTGCAGAGAGAGGTCGTCTGCTGCAGCTCCACATTTAAATCAGAGAGTAAATCTGCAGGAGGAGGGATGTGATGAGCAACCCCCCCCCTCCCTCACCCCTCTTACCTCTTTATTTTTAAGATCTTAATCTGTGCGAGTTGGAAGTTGCTCTACAAACTGTTTGCAGAGCGACCGTCCAACAGTGTCTCCGTGTCGACTGAAAGTGACGTCTCTGCTCTCCGAGATGCAGAACACCACGAGAGGAGCGCGTTAATCAACCAGATGCCGCTGATAAAGCTTTCATCTGCGTTATCTATTCTACCAGTTAAATTAGAGAAAGGGTGGGAAAAAAGACTACGAGCTAAAGTTGCAGCTCAGTATCACGAAATGCATTCAGAGACTCGAATTGTCAGGTTTATTTTTTGTTGCTCAGGATGAAAAATAACGCCAATGGAGAGTCAACAAGAATCCTTATGTTGGTGGACACACGGAATAAATGCATCCACGTGATTAAGCAACAATCAGAGCAACTAACGGACTTTATAATATCCAAAAAGACGACTGTTGCCTAAACCTGACTGTTGGTGGTTTTGTTGCCTGAACCTAACTGTTGGTGGTTTTGTTGCCTTCCTTGGCAGACCTCAGCAGTCTGATCTGAAACATATTTGTAATATAACAAAAGCAAGCAACTAAATATTCTTCCCTCGTAACGTAATTCTAAAAGTTGCTTCGTAAGGAACGATAGTTTTTAGGAGACACGTTGTCTCTGGAGCTCCTTCCAGTCCACTTCAGAAGCATCAAAGGCAACAGGATCGTCTTCCTACTGCAGTCAGAGCGAGTCCATTCATTACTCCACAGAGAATCCAGTCAATTACTGCAATGTTTACTGAATATTACAGTTTTATGTTGCTTTTTACATTCTCATCTTTACGTCTTCCCCTGATTTCTTTAATTACTCACTTGTAAAAGCTTTAGTTTCCTTTTAATATAAAGCATTTTTTATCTGCATTAAAGTTTATTTTCTTCCCTGTGAATAAATATTCTTCACATCCTGACTTTATGGAGTTGCTGAAGTCTCAGCTCTGCACATCAGTAGCTCTGAGTTCATTATTCATCAGGTGCCGATCGGCGCACTTCTCTTTATTGTCTGGATTCACTTAGTCGGCGTGTTTCCGTGCGCTCCCACGCATACTAATGCTCACCGAGCGGAGCGATAACATTATGCACATTAAAAACACAAAATAATCGATGAGCACCCTCAGTGTACACGGGGATGAAAGAAAAAAATCATTTTTGATCTAAAAAACAAAAACTTTCAGAGACTTAAAACTTCACCATCTGACTTTACGTCAGATTTACTGACCAATGGACGAGCAGGAGGCGGCAACTAAAGACGGACAATTTCTGCTGCTCTGCCTTTAGCTTCTCAATGTAGTCGCTCATTCTTGTGTTCTTGTGTTTTTGGACAACTGAATATGTATCTGCCAAAATGGAAAGTAATTTAATGTTTGCAGCCTCATTCAAATCTTTCTCATTATTCACTTAATTGATGTGAAGAGGGGCGAGAGCAGAAGCATCCTAAAGGAATCCGGTTAGGGTTGGCAATTATTAACATTTACAGTATATCTGCCATGAGGAAAAGAAGATTTATGCTGCTTGGTTAAACGGTGAAACTCTGTAATAACGACCCACGATGACAAGAGTTTCATGTAATATTTACTGAAAAGAGTCAGAAACTTGAACTAAAACATACATTTCTGAAGATATTTCACCATTTTTGAACAACAAGTCTGTAAGTGAGTAAGTTTCATCCTCTGGGGAACAGGAATGTCTGTACAAAAAGAAACATACATGGCAACTGATAAACAATAGTTATTCAGATAATAGAGTGTTTAAAAGATGAGCTCTTTGGGCTTTTCTCTTTTTTATATCTGTGTAAATAGAATATACACACAAAATACAAAAATACAAAAAAATGAAAAATATACAAAGTACAGATAGGAGGTTATTGCACTTTGGCCATCGATATACTCACCAAGCACCAAGCTCTCTCTCTCTCTCTCTCTCTCTCTCTCTTTCTCTCTCTCTCTCTCTCTCTCGCTCTCTCTCTCTCTCTATATATATATATATATATAAAAGACAACGATTGCCTGCATACATTGCTGCAGTAGACATACTGCTGAGTACATCTCTACAACTCAGCCGCTTCTCCAGCTCTGTGAGTTTGATTGGTTGTGATTGTACGACGTGTCTTAAAGCTCGTCTGCAGACGTATATATATATATATATATATATATATATATACGTCTGCAGACGATATATATACGTCTGCAGACATCGCTGCTTGTTTCTGAGTTTGAATGTCGTGTGTTTTACGACAACAGGGGGTTAAAACCTCCTGCGATCCGTGTCCGTTGGCGGCCGCTACAGGGCGGGCCGTCGCGTTGGCGTCGATGCGTTCGGGGCTTCGGCTGCTCGTCGGTGCAGCTGATCTCAGGCTGGTCTGCAGGATGAGAGCTGCACGGTGAGCCTTCTTTTATTTAATTATCTTCTTTGCCATCATCTGTAGTGGATGTGTGCGCACGTGAAGAATAACTGCGCCGCGGCCAATTCCAATAAAGTAGCACGTCTGATTGTAACGCAGCAGACTGGAGTTAACGGGCCCCTGTAAACCTGCAATTAACATTCACTTTTATATCAGACGTAATCACAAAGTTTTCCTAACGCTGACCTCACGGTTGTGTACAGCAAGATTTTGCATTACTGTATTAGTCGACATCTGTCTCGGCTAAATCAGAGATGGAGTTTACATCCAGGAGGTTTATATGCTCATGTTCCACTAT
The DNA here is from genome assembly GCA_016806645.1 of Ophiodon elongatus. NCBI lineage: Eukaryota > Metazoa > Chordata > Actinopteri > Perciformes > Hexagrammidae > Ophiodon > Ophiodon elongatus. Next base: position 5,588 of record JACSYO010002119.1, read on the forward strand.
TATTCAGAATATGACAATATTACAAATAAAAGTTTTGCTCACGCAAACATCATATTCCGTTTGGATATTCTGAATTAGGTTTTTTTGCAAATGCATCATTTTCTGATGAAAACATGTGATATGTTGATGTTCTTCAGGCTCTCGGACATGTGTACAGTGACCTCACAGTACGAGTCTCAATGGAGGTTTGTACGTCTCCGTCCTGTGGACCAGTTGCTCTGTGCGTTGAACACAAACCAGCTAGCTAACAGTTTGAGCTAGCCAACAGTTTGAGCTAGCCAACAGTTTTAGCTAGCCAACAGTTTGAGCTAGCCAACAGTTTGAGCTAGCCAACAGTTTTAGCTAGCCAACAGTTTGAGCTAGCCAACAGTTTGAGCTAGCCAACAGTTTGAGCTAGCTAACAGTTTGAGCTAGCCAACAGTTTAAGCTAGCTAACAGTTAGCATGTAGCACGTCCAGAAGAGTAGGAGGAGAAACACTCCTACTTTTAGACATCACCAAGGACTTGACATCAACAGGTTCTTTGGATGTGAACAAACGTCTCAAGGCCGACCTTTTAGAGAAGGTGTTTGAAGGAATGAAAAAGGGAGTCTGAGTTCACGCGGTGAAGCAAAGAAGCAAAACAAGAAACTCCTGATGTTCCACGTTTCCATATTCAGACGCGACGGACGACGTGTTGGGGCATCGACTTGTCGCAGAAGAGAACGTCGTCAACGTGGGATTCACTGGTGATGATGAGGAGGTCGCTTCACGTTAATCGGAATCTACACGGCTGCATGTAAACGGGAACATTAATGGAATATTAATTTTCATTGGCCGTGTTAGTCAGTGATGGGAAGTCTCTCTCGCTCCGCTGAGGGACTCGGTGTTGGTTCACCCATAGATCATCGAAGGTAATCTCTGATTTGAAACAGTTTTGAATCGTGTCGTTTCTCAGCTTCAGTTTGCTTTTTTCTTTTCTCTCTTTGTTATTTTCCAACAGTGGAGCTGACGTTCGAGCCGCTGCACTCTGAGTCCTTCGTCTTCCTCTTCCTCACTCGAGCAAACAAACTGAGGCAGGAAAGCAGAAACGAGGCAGGCGGAGTAATCCCTCCTCCATCTCCCTGTCATGGCGTCTAATCCAAGGCCCAGATGCCCCGGGGCTCCTTAGCCAACTCTTTCTCGCTCACACGCTCACACACACACACACACACACACACACACACACACACACACACAGAGAGGGATTTTGTTTGGAAACAAAGAATGAAACAGCTGGAATGGCGGTGTGTCTTGTTAATTTGTTTGGCGACTCTCTGCAGACTTCTGGAGGCGAGTCCCAGACAGCAGACGGTGCTGCAGCAGCTCAGACCAGGTAATTGATAACTTTCACGTTAAACTATCGGTAAACGAGTTGGCTCGCCGTCAAGAGTTGAATCACGGAGATCATGCAGCAAAAGAAGAAACAAACAGAGTGAATCAGATGTGTGCCGCAGTATTTGGCTCAGTTCAGAGGAACAAGGAGACTTCCAACAAGCTCTTCATCCATGTGAACAAAAAAACATCCAGACGATTATGACAGCTTTACCTGCAATCAGGGGATTATAGAATAATACACATAATCCCTAAACGGTTTATTGTACACATCTTTTACGAGCCACAGCAGATCCTTCGAGGATAAGTGGCTCAACACACAGTCTCCTAAAGATCATGTTCCCATTCAACTAAAGTGCATCGTCAGCTACGTCGTGAGGGAACACTTCCTCCCAGAGTACTTCTGTTTTGGACGCATCACAACTATGTTTAATCAGAGTCTGTGTGAGTGTGCAGAGGGACTGAAACCAACATTTGAACCCTAAATATGATGTTTTGATAAACCTAACCAAGTAGTTTTTTTGCCTGAAATGAAACAGTTTTGAAACGACAAAAGTGCCACAAGAGGCTACAACCAGCGTTGATAATGTACGTAGAAATGTTGACATGAGGAGTTTCCTCTCGTATTAGAGTTGAATTCCTCCTTTAACTCTCTGGCGTCGACGCACGCGGCGGTGCGTTTTCGTGGTGTTTGAGCGATGTTTAAAGAAATTTCTCTGCGATAATACGGCACAGAGATATGGTTGAGATGTTTTCAGAATCTGTAGATTCTCCACTTCCGTGTCCTAGTTCTCACGAGATCGTACGTGACTCACACAGTGAGTCAGGAGCATCGACGTGTCGTGTGATTCGTGGGTGTCGAGCTCCGCCTCTCAGCGTCATTTGTGGATTCATGTGTCCGTCAACATTTTAGTATGAAACTAACCAATGGACACCCAGTAAATCCCTAAGGACCTACCCACCACCTCACGCTACAGAAACACTGCAGTTTACATTCACTCTGCATCGAGAGCTCAGAGAGAAGAGAGGAAGTACGAAGAGAAAGTTTACAGTTCAGTGATATTGTAAATATTTTGTTTGAAAACAAAAACTGTTGTAATGTTAATTTTTCATTTGCACACATCCCATGAAGCTTGATCTGTAGTATGAAGTAATGACTCCGTCCCATTTGATCTCAGTCCCTCTAACAGCTGGTGGAAGTGGAGTGACAGACATCACTTCTACTCAAAAAACGATATTACAAAATTCGGTTTTAGACATTTATTAGACATTTATCTACTATTGTATCCGTATATTCACTACTTTTGTTAACCTAAGACTTTGGTAAACCAATTTCAGGCACCAAAACAGTCCACATGAGGAAAGTTATGTTTTCACAAGAGATTTGAAGAATTTCAAAAATCGGACTTCAGTTTTTCAGCTTTATGGCCAAATTATCTCTTTACACAGTGCCTTAGGACAATTCCTGCCCCATTATAAAGATAGCTGACTTTGTTCTGCAAACTATCATATACAACACATGGGTATGTATCATATGCAAGTACCTTTTAAAGGTGAATTTAAGAAAATATGTAAAAATTGGCAAAAATGCTTTCTGTCCACATTCACATAAAGAGTAACTTCACACAATGATTCAGTTAAAAATACTAAATATTATGAATTGCAGTGATTTCTTTCCCCCCCAAGCTTCTCCTGAAGAGACAGCTGTGCTTCTTTTAAATGCTGGAGACACAACGTGACAGGACGCCTTTCACAGGACGCTCGGGAGCCGCTGTCAGCCGGCGGAGGCCGGAGCCGAGGAGCGAGCAGCTCTTTTCATCGGCAGCACCTGGCTGACATTTACAGGTGAACCGCGCCGACGAGGGGTCACGGGCCCCTCCGACGGGGGGTCACGGGCCCCTCCGACGGGGGGTCACGGGCCCCTCCGACGGGGGGTCACGGGCCCCTCCGACGGGGGGTCACGGGCCCCTCCGACGGGGGGTCACGGGCCCGTCTCTCAACGGGACGACACACCTGTCACGGGGTCGGGGACGGGGTCGGGGGTGGGGCCGGGGACGGGGCCGGGGACGGGGACGGGGACGGGGACGGGGCCGGTTAGTGCGATTAGGGGTCGGCTCCATTTTCTACCGGAGGCAGTTTGATTACGCAACACTCTGATAAACAAGGAGGAGACGCCTGAGGCGGAACATTTCCCCTTGTCAGTTTGATTCTCTCATTTGTTCCCACCTTCACACACACGCACACACACACACACACACACACACACACACACACACACACACACACACACACACACACACACACACGCGCGCGCTCTTGTCATCTCTGTCTAATAACCGTGGTCCTGATAGAAAGCATCGTGCCGTGACCATCCCATAATAACCTGATGCACCTTCACCTGAAGCCTGGAGAACATCTGTGGTGGAGTCGAAGAGAAACTCAAGGAAACTCTCGTTAAACTCCTTTTTAATTGAGAAAATAAGTCTTTAAATCTTATTTTATTTGTATAAAAAATCACAGATTAATCCTCAGAAGGATTTTACAATCGTCTCAACATCCTCTCTCAAAACAAACTTAACTCATATAACAATAATAATAATATGTTCATAAAGGTCAGTGCATGAAAACAACAGAAAAGACAAGAAGACACACACGAGACAATCAAATAATAAAGATGTAATAAAATAGAACGTAAATATATAATAACACTAATGGCAATGTGAAATAAATTACTAAAATAAAACAACATTTAACAACTTAAATACAAAAAATATAAAAACAGCTGTTGTTTCACCAGCTGCAACATTAAAATATTGCTTATATGTCAATGCATCTGCAGAAATATTCCAATAATATATACTTGAGATCAGGGTCTTCATCGTCGTTCAGGCCAAGGACCCCAAACTAGAGAGATGGAGCAGGGTTCCCCTACCATATATATCTATATATATATATCTATATATAGATATATATATATTATAACATAGTGTTTTATATTAAACTGGACCTAGTGCCATGTATACACACACCTTGTTATTGTGCATTTAACACTAAGCTATTCAAATAACACACAGGTTCATATATTCATGTTGTTATGTTAAACATGTGAAGGTCCAGTGAGTCGGGTGGCCGTGCCGCTGCCTGTTCATAAACACACCTCATCAGCTGGTACCAATGATATCAACATCGTCTGTCAATTGCATGATGCAATTGCATTATTTTAATATATCTTTTTTTTATTTACTGAAAGATAACATCTTCTGCCTCCATTGATCAATTCGCTACAATGTGTTGGATTCATGTTAATGTGGATTATTTAAATATTTAAATTTGTGCGGAAAAACATTGTGGGAAAAAATATGAAAAATGGTCTAATCAACCAAAAATGTCCCCTGCAGTACCTCCGCGGACCCCTAGGGGTCCCGTACCCCCTGTTGAAGACCTCTAAAATGTTTCTTCCTCCTCTGGAGGAAACGCTCGGGCGTCCAGATGTGTTTTAATGAGCTGCATCAACACAACATGAATCTCAGCGTGACAGCGAGAGCCGCTGCTCTGATTCTCTCCGTCTTTGACCTTGAGCTCACAAGGTCAGGCGGTAATTGACCTGCCAGGATTTCACTGCCTCTGATTTAGGAGCGTCCTGATGCGCAGCACACAGAAGGGGGGGGGGGGCGGGGGTAAATAACGCCGCTGCGGCTCTCAACAATGTAAACAACAACAACAATCGTCCTAAATAAAGGAAAACATAAACATAAATGTAACATGCTGAGTAAGTATGACAGTAATTAAATACCCCGTTGTATATTAAACCTCCTCTGAGCCACAGTATAGTTTCTCTGCAGCCCTGCAGAGCTCTTAAAGCTCCGGATTTGGTTCTACGGCACATTTACTGCCTGGTTCTGTCTCAGCCGCCCCGTCCACAGAACCTGAAGCGGATTGGAGGGTGAGCGGTTCCAGACGAAGTCAAAGGAAAGAAGCTTCTGCTGGAGTTGAAGACGTCTCAGCTTCTTATGTATTTATGAATCTGCTTCATAAATGTAAAGAGATCATAGACTGTACGACACCCATTGGTCTGTGGGCTGTCGTTTTGGAAGCCTTGAGTTTGGCATTTTGGGCGTCGCCATCTTGTTTTTTGGGCGTCGCCATCTTGGTTTGTGGCCCTTGTCGTCCTGTTTTTTGCAACCAGTAGTGACACCAGATGAAAACACACTGAAAGGGTTAAAGTTGTAAAACGTAAACACGAACAACTCCCAGATCGGACGACGTCGTGGCAGCGACCTGTCAATCACCTTGTAGCCCCGCCCCTAAAGCATCCCCTGCTTTATGGTCTGTTTGACTCTAAATGGACCATAATTTACTAAATGAACATCATGCTGTATTGAAGAAGACTTGAAACTAGAGATTGAGACATAAACTCATGTTTACAATGTTTACTGAGGGAATAAATCAAGAGAGAAGTAGAGTCATTTTCTATAGACTTCTATACAACCAGAGGAGTCGCCCCCTGGTGGTCAGGAGAGAATGCAGCTTTAACACATGAAGCTTTGACTTCTATACAACCAGAGGAGTCGCCCCCTGGTGGTCAGGAGAGAGAATGCAGCTTTAACACATGAAGCTTTGACTTCTATACAACCAGAGGAGTCGCCCCCTGGTGGTCAGGAGAGAGAATGCAGCTTTAACACATGAAGCTTTGACTTCTATACAACCAGAGGAGTCGCCCCCTGGTGGTCAGGAGAGAGAATGCAGCTTTAACACATGAAGCTTTGACTTCTATACAACCAGAGGAGTCGCCCCCTGGTGGTCAGGAGAGAGAATGCAGCTTTAACACATGAAGCTTTGACTTCTATACAACCAGAGGAGTCGCCCCCTGGTGGTCAGGAGAGAGAATGCAGCTTTAACACATGAAGCTTTGACTTCTATACAACCAGAGGAGTCGCCCCTGGTGGTCAGGAGAGAGAATGCAGCTTTAACACATGAAGCTTTGACTTCTATACAACCTGAGGAGTCGCCCCCTGCTGGTCAGGAGAGAGAATGCAGCTTTAACACATGAAGCTTTGACTTCTATACAACCTGAGGAGTCGCCCCCTGCTGGTCAGGAGAGAGAATGCAGCTTTAACACATGAAGCTTTGACTTCTATACAACCTGAGGAGTCGCCCCCTGGTGGTCAGGAGAGAGAATGCAGCTTTAACACATGAAGCTTTGACTTCTATACAACCTGAGGAGTCGCCCCCTGCTGGTCAGGAGAGAGAATGCAGCTTTAACACAGATTAACTAACTGGCGAATGAACATTTGGTGTTTTGTTTTTCGGGGCGAATAAATACGTCCCTGCGGTCTAATTCGCACAAATGACGTAAATGAACCAGACTTCCCATCTCTACCAGAGAAAAACTAGGTGGTGACTTATTAACTACAGCGTTGCCGATCCGACAAACATCCACAAATCATTGAATGTGCGTGATTCTGCATATTTCATGAGCTTCACAACTCACACCGGCTCCGGCGTTGGTGGGATTATGAAACAGGAAGAATATGGAGGAGTTAATAGCGAGGGGATCTCAG
>JACSYO010002119.1:20000-35000 GCA_016806645.1 Ophiodon elongatus
AGGAGGAGGAGGAAGAGGAGGAGGAGGAAGAGGAAGAGGAGGAGGAGGAGGAGGAGGAGGAGGAGGAGCACTGGAGCGTTGACACTGGATTGGATCTTAGACTCCGGCTCGGAGATAATTTGAGAGGCAGAGATAGAAACATGAGTGAGAACGTAGAAAAAGAGCAGCTCTGTTTTTATACTCTTTTCTTCTACAGCTCTGTTTTTATACTCTTTTCTTTTGCAGCTCATTTTTATACTCTTTTCTACATCAGCTCTGTTTTTATACTCTTTTCTCCTGCAGCTCTGTTTTTATACTCTTTTCTCCTGCAGCTCTGTTTTTATACTCTTTTCTCCTGCAGCTCTGTTTTTATACTCTTTTCTCCCGCAGCTCTTACAGCCTCCTCCTCGTTATCTTACCGTTGATTTAATGTTCATGCCGGGTTCATTAAGGAGGATTAGTTCTCCAGCAGTTGCAGCTCAGACTCTAACAGCTTCCTCTGAGTTCGGAGCATTTTCCCACCAAATTAAACTCCAACCTTTTGCTCTACGCTCCCAAATGAAGTCTTATTAAAGTTACAACAAGGAACTTTCACGTTGTGTTGGGTCTGGCGCCCCCTGTGGACTAAAGTGGTAGTGTCAAAATATAAATATGCTGATTGCAGTCGAAGAATAGAAAACTACATGATATGAGGAGGTCCCAGGAAGAACATATACATTTTAGGAGCGGAATGTAAATAAGTGCTGGATGGATGGATGGATGGATGGATGAATGGATGGATGGATGGATGGATGGATGGATGGATGGATGGATATTAATCCCACAAGTTGAACATTTTTCGCTACAGCAGCATTTTTACATACAGGTAAGAAAAGAACAATATATACAAAAAATAGAATATTATAATAATAATAATAATAATAATATAACCACAAAGACTGTTTTCAAGGTCAAAAATGAGCTTTGATGCTTAACTATCGGGCAAACATGAGTGAAAAGTGCTTCCTGTCAACAGATTCCTCTCCGAGTGGTTCTGAGAGAGATAATTGGCGACATGTTGAACGAGTGAGGAGGTTTTAAACGCTCCGTGAGGTTCCCGTCCTCACGGAGATAAGCCGTCCTGCTCACTGGAGCTCTGTCAGACACAAACAATGTTGTTGTCTCCAGCTGGGGGAGGGAGGGAGGGATGAGAGGGAGGGAGGGAGGAGAAGGAGAGGGAGGAGAGGGAGGGAGGAGAGGGAGGGAGGAAGGGAGGGAGGGAGGAGAAGGAGGAGAAGAAGGATAAGGAAAAGGAGGGAGGGAGGGAGGGAGGGAGGGAGGAGAGGGAGGGAGGAGAGTCAGTGGGGGGGGGAGAGGAAAAGGAGGAGGAGAAGGAGGAGAGGGAGGAGAGGGAGGAGAAGAAGGAGAAGGGGAGGGAGGAGAGGAGGAGGAGAGGGAGGAAGAAGGAGAAGGAGGGAGGAGAGGGAGGGAGGAGAGGGAGGAGAAGGAGGAGAAGAAGGAGAAGGAGAGGGAGGAGAGGGAGGGAGGAGAGGGAGGAGGAAGGGAGGGAGGGAGGAGAAGGAGGAGAAGAAGGATAAGGAAAAGGAGGGAGGGAGGGAGGGAAGGAGAGGAGGGAGGAGAGGGAGGGAGGAGAGCAGAGGGGGAGGAAAGGAGGAGGAGAAGGAGGAGAGGGAGGAGAGGGAGGAGAAGAAGGAGAAGGGGAGGGAGGAGAGGGAGGAGAGGGAGGGAGGAGAGGGAGGAGAAGAAGGAGAAGGAGGGAGGAGAGGGAGGGAGGAGAGGGAGGAGAAGAAGGAGAAGGAGGGAGGAGAGGGAGGAGAGGGAGGGAGGAGAGGGAGGAGAGGGAGGCGAAGGAGGAGAAGGAGAAGAGGGAGGAGAGGGAGGGAGGAGAGTCAGGGAGGGAGGAAGGGAGGGAGGGAGGATAAGGAGAAGGAGAAGGAGGAGAGGGAGGAGAGGGATGGAGGAGAGGGAGGGAGGGAGGGAGGATGGAAGGAGAGGGAGGGAGGAGAGGAAGGAGAGGGAGGAGAAGGAGGAGAGGAAGGGAGGGAGGAGAGGGAGGAAGGAAGGAGGGAGGGAGGAAGGAGAGAGGGAGGAGAGGGAGGGAGGGAGTGAGGCAGGAGAGACGCCAGATTAAGCTTGGGATTAGCTATCGATCGCTCCATGTGAACTCACTCCTCTCACTTAGCCTCGTGTTTCCAGAGAGATGAAGACGGGGAACGCGGAGGACAGATTTGGAGGTTTTGCTCGTCCAATCAGCGGCGGCCATCCGTCTCCCTGAAGGCCCGATGACGGCGGCCGTGATTGAAATTGACCGATGGGCCCGTCTGCGGGGGCCGGAGCTCGGACGAGGTCATTACGGAGCCGAGCGCAGATCCACCTGCTGCTCAGGGTCACGGGCAGAGGGAGACGGAGACCCGCCGCGTCCCAGCATGCATTGCACAACGGGCAGGATTGATCCAAAACTAATCAGCTGGCAGAGAAATCTGGTAAAAAAAGGTGGCAATCAAGCAACTAAATATAAAGCACTTTACATTTAGGCTCTTTTTCTTTTGGCGAGAGCTTGTTTTATAAAGTATGTTTCTTTTGTCTGCCCAATACTTTGATATGTTTTCATTGAGTAAGAGAAGCAGAAGACATGATGGAGGCTGAAGATCGGCTCAGCAGATAAAGGGGAGGGACACCAAAAAAAAGGATTCACAAAAAAGAGACGAGATGGGGACCTCATCGATTCCTTTCCTCGAGGATAGAGGAGTCAAGGCAACAGACATTTAATGAGACATCCTCGTTTTATTTTCTCATTGACTTCTATACAACCAGAGGAGTCGCCCCCTGGTGGTCAGGAGAGAGAATGCAGCTTTAATACATGAAGCTTTGACTTCTATACAACCAGAGGAGTCGCCCCCTGGTGGTCAGGAGAGAATGCAGCTTTAACACATGAAGCTTTGACTTCTATACAACCAGAGGAGTCGCCCCCTGGTGGTCAGGAGAGAGAATGCAGCTTTAACACATGAAGCTTTGACTTCTATACAACCAGAGGAGTCGCCCCCTGGTGGTCAGGAGAAAGAATGCAGCTTTAACACATGAAGCTTTGACTTCTATACAACCAGAGGAGTCGCCCCCTGGTGGTCAGGAGAGAGAATGCAGCTTTAACACATGAAGCTTTGACTTCTATACAACCAGAGGAGTCGCCCCCTGGTGGTGAGGAGAGAGAATGCAGCTTTAAGGTTTCTCACATAAAGGTCTTCACACATCAGGGCGTTTTCAACCAAGACGACAAACTTTATTACCCATTTCAAGGAGCTCAGACCCGATCCACTCTTTCCTTTGTTACCTTTCACAATAAAAGCCCTTGATATATCTAATATTCACAGGTCAGTATTTAACATTTTTCGTCCTTTTTTATTCGTCACACCCCGTTCTCCTTTAAACGAGACCCCAACTGATCATTTGGAACCGGTCTCAGTCTGGTCCTGGATCAGGTCTTGATCCTTGAAGGTGAGAAGGGTCAGAATGTCGTCGGACAGCGGAGAGGTGAAGGTGAATAAAACATGGCCTCTGCCGAGCTGCCCTGTGTTTCCCCCGAGGACGAGATTTATGGTGCATCTCCTCCTCTTCACATCCCCCCTTGACGTTTCTTTTTTCATTACAAAGTAAAATATCACAGAAATTGGACGTTTCCGTCTCCCGGAGATGGAGCGAGACAGGTGAGCTTTTCAATAACAAGCTCCACCTCGACGCCTGACTGATCCTGACACATGACAGAGGGGCTCGTGGATTCTCAATTGGACGACCCCCCCCCCCCCCTTCTACCCCCCAGAGGTGTTAATGGACCCTGTGGATTTCAATCGAAGCTCAAAGGATTAGGAAGCAGAGACTTGCTCCTGAATGAGCTTTCACACCAAAAACACTTGTTCCCACCCAAACCTACAACATGTATAATCTCACAGCCACTGATGGGAGATCACACTTTAAATATCAAAGGAAAAGTGGCAATATTTTGGAAATAAGGGCCAAAATATTTGGAGAAAATGTTGGCAATTTTTTTATATATCATTGTAACTTAATGAGATAAATTCATATTACAAGAATAAAGTCACAGTAGTTCAAGAAGAGTTGTGATTGAGTTGTTTATTAAAGATGAAGCTTTCTGAAGAAACTGAAGGGACTGAAGGGACTGAAGAGACTAAAGGGACTAAAGGGACTGAAGGGACTAAAGGGACTAAAGGGACTGAAGAGACTAAAGGGACTAAAGGGACTGAAGAGACTAAAGGGACTGAAGGGACTGAAGAGACTAAAGGGACTAAAGGGACTGAAGAGACTAAAGGGACTAAAGGGACTGAAGGGACTAAAGGGACTGAAGAGACTGAAGGGACTAAAGGGACTGAAGGGACTAAAGGGACTGAAGGGACTGAAGAGACTGAAGGGACTGAAGGGACTAAAGGGACTAAAGGGACGGAAGAGACTAAAGGGACTGAAGAGACTGAAGAGACTGAAGGGACTAAAGGGACTGAAGGGACTGAAGAGACTGAAGGGACTAAAGGGACTGAAGGGACTAAAGGGACTAAAGGGACTGAAGGGACTGAAGAGACTAAAGGGACTGAAGAGACTAAAGGGACTAAAGGGACGGAAGAGACTAAAGGGACTAAAGGGACTAAAGGGACTGAAGAGACTAAAGGGACTAAAGAGACTGAAGAGACTAAAGGGACTGAAGGGACTAAAGGGACGGAAGAGACTAAAGGGACTGAAGAGACTAAAGGGACTAAAGGGACTGAAGGGACTGAAGAGACTGAAGGGACTGAAGAGACTGAAGGGACTAAAGGGACTGAAGGGACTGAAGAGACTAAAGAGACTGAAGGGACTAAAGGGACTAAAGGGACTGAAGGGACTGAAGGGACTAAAGGGACTGAAGGGACTGAAGAGACTGAAGGGACTAAAGGGACTGAAGGGACTAAAGAGACTGAAGGGACTGAAGAAAGGGACTGAAGGACTGGAGAGGACTAAAGGGACTGAAGAGACTGAAGGGACTGAAGGGACTGAAAAGAGACTAAAGGGACTAAAGGACTGAGGACTGAAAGAGACTAAAGGGACTAAAGGGACTAAAGGGACTGAAGGGACTGAAGGGACTAAAGGGACTGAAGGGACTGAAGGGACTGAAGGGACTAAAGGGACTGAAGGGACTGAAGGGACTGAAGGGACTGAAGACTAAAGGGACTGAAGGGACTGAAGGGACTGAAGGACTGAAAGGCTGAAGGGACTGAAGAGACTAAAGGGACTAAAGGGACTGGACTGAGAAGGACTAAAGGGACTGAAGGGACTAAGAGACTAAAGGGACTGAAGGGACTGAAGGACTGAAAGAGGACGATCTGTCTCGCGTCCTGCTTCCTGCTCTCCGTCTCGTCCTCCAGACATCAATCACATCTTCTCGCTGTAATGGACGACTTTCTGTGTGCAGCGAGCGGAGACTGCAGATTTACAATTTGAGCATCGCCGTCTTCCTCTTTGTCTGTTTATCAAAGACACACACACACACACACACACACACACACACACACACACACACACACACACACACACACACACACACACACTGTAAGTTTAAATAATGAATGCAGGTAACAGAAACTTCAGGATAAGCAAGTTTCATTAAAATCCTTCTAGTCGTTGAAACAACCTGCTGTTGGAGATACGGAGGACAATTCATGCCAAATATATAATACTACTATCTGTGTACTCCATGTATCTGTCTCTCAACTATACTACTGCAGAATAAAATATATTGTGTGATATTGTTTAGCGCTTAGAGACCTGTTCCTTTTACCACAGCTTTCTTATTTCTTATTTACTCAAGTGCAATACTGGAGGTACTTGTACTTCACTTTTACTTTATTCTTCTACTTCATCTCACACTGAAATATTTTGACACCTAAAGTCTGAGATTTTACTCTCAAAACATTTCAACATTTGTAAAATGTAATGCATTTTCAAAAATAACAGTCTTCATAATTCCAGTGCAGCAAACTGGATTATTCTTTGATTTAAATTAAAAACAAAAATATTTCTTTATGCAACACTTGTTTTATGAAAACACCATCAAAGAAGCAGTTTTATTTGTATAAGGAGTACTTTTGCTTTTGAGTATATTTTGCTGAGAGTACTTCAAAACTTTCACTTTGGATTTTGAACACAGGACCAGTTCTTGTTTTGAAGTATTTCTACAGTCTGTACTACTTCTTAACAATATATATTTTAGAGTACTTCTCCCTCATATCAGCTATTAACGACGTCACACTCCGACTGCTTTAATCTGACTCAGCCGTCTGAATGCTGCTGGCATTAAAAATGAATGTTCATCTCTCAGAAGTTAAAACAGTTTTACTATAAAGTAGTTTTACCCTCCATCTCTCCCTCCGTTCTGCTGACTCATGAATTCATTCCGTCGTTCGTCTCTTTTTTTCTTCTTCTCATTGTGATTTGCTCCATTTGTCTCCCTTATATATATATATATATATATATAAAAACAAAAAAAAACAACCTTCGTCGATCTAAAATGTACGTTTTCATAAGATGCAGATTGATTTTCCTCCAACAGCAACAACATTCAGATGATTTCCAAGAACAAATGTAAATAATTGATGGAGTCATTATGAAAACAAAACAACTGAAAGGCAGATTTAGACTTTTGACAGCACGTAAACGCATTAAGTCAAATAAAAGAGAAACATCTGTCGTTGCTTTTAAAATTCCCCCGACAGACGTAAACTAATCTTCAACCGTGGAAATAAAACAAAACACTAATGGGATTTGAGTTCTCTGCAACTGCTTCTTGTATTTTTTCGTTTGTAGTATCACTTTAGAACGTGCAGATATAATAACGAATGAATAAACAATAAAATAAAATACAAAATATTCTCCACTGAACAGAAATGTAAACGCAACACTTTAGTTCTTCACAGGATGAAATAAAAGATGAAAGAGATTCTTTCTGAGCACGAAACGCTCATTTCTCTAAAATTCTGGTCACAAAAGTGTCTAAATCCACGTTGGTGAGAGAATCCATCGACCGACAGGTGATGCATCGCAAGCTGCGGATCAAACAGGTGAGCCGAAGCGGCTTCACAGTAACAAGGTGAGCCGAAGCGGCTTCACAGTAACAAGGTGAGCCGAAGCGGCTTCACAGTAACAAGGTGAGCCGAAGCAGCTTCACAGTAACAAGGTGAGCCGTTTACGGTAAAGAATCTGTGAAAGTTAAAGTTCAGTAGAATGTTTAAAGAAGCCAGACGACGTGCGGCGGCTCTGAGAGTTTAACTGTGTGGACGCTTCCCGTGTGGTTTGTGTTGAGCTTGGTTTCGTGCACCCGGAGTGCTCAGAGGTCGGACGTTGGAAAGCAGCATCAAACGAGCGGTTCTACCACGAAGCACGACGTCACCGAAGTTTAGAAGTAACGACCGACACGTCCGGCCTCTTCACCTGCAGGATCATTTGAGTCCTGTGAATGTGTTTTTCTTCACAGATGAATCCCGTGTGGCCGCAACATGCAAATCTTTAGCGATGTGAAATAAATCCATCGAGATCAAACTGACCTTTGACCTTCAAGATCCTCACCTGTTCCATCAGCATCAAACCAAACGCTCACCAACGTGGATTTTTTGTGACATTTGTGGTGAGAATTTGAGATAAAAAAGTCTTTGTTTTCCAGTTTCTCTTTAATATTCCCTTCAGTCAAAGGCCTGAGGCTTCTTCTTCTTCTGATACTTCAAACACGACGGTATCGACGCAGAGTTTCCGGCTCACAGAGGAAACGTCTCTTCTGGGTCCCGTGAAAGCCGGCGCAGGTGTGAAATTAAATCAACGACTTCGGTGATTTGAAGTAGAAGCACGAGCTCGTCTCCGGCTGGATCGATGTGGAGGCTCACGGACGTCAAGACACAACCGGAAGCTGCTGAGCTCAGCTCATCGAGCCCGAAGCGCCATTAAACACACTGCTGAGGCCTGAAGGTCCTGGAGTCAGAGTCTAGTCCTGGTCCTCTATAGACCTGTCTAGTCCTGGTCCTCTATAGACCTCAGTGTAGTCCTGGTCCTCTATAGACCTGTCTAGTCCTGATCCTCTATAGACCTCAGTCTAGTTCTGGTCCTCTATAGACCTCAGTTTAGTCCTGATCCTCTATAGACCTGTCTAGTCCTGATCCTCTATAGACCTCAGTCTAGTTCTGGTCCTCTATAGACCTCAGTTTAGTCCTGATCCTCTATAGACCTCAGTTCAGTCCTGGTCCTCTATAGACCTCAGTGTAGTCCTGGTCCTCTATAGACCTCAGTGTAGTCCTGATCCTCTATAGACCTAAGTTTACTCCTGATCCTCTATAGACCTCAGTCTAGTCCTGGTCCTCTATAGACCTCAGGTTAGTCCTGGTCCTCTATAGACCTCAGTTTAGTCCTGGTCCTCTATAGACCTCAGTTTAGTCCTAGTCCTCTATAGACCTCAGTTTAGTCCTGGTCCTCTATAGACCTCCATCAGTAAACCGTAACAAGTAAAAAGCATCCCATAATGTTTCCTGATCTTGTTGCTCTGTGTGTTTGTTCGTCTCCCGTCAACCTTTTTAAAGCCAATAAAAGTTCATTGGAACCAATAAAACCACCAACGTAATCTGTTTGGTTTCCACTCCCTCAGCCGGAGACATTTACTCTGCATCATTAGTTTACGTTTATTTGTGTTGCACTGGTTCCTCCGCCCAGACGTTAAACCCCCCCCAGTCCCGCTGCTACATATTTCAATATATTATGGTTTTAATTCATATTCAGGGGCTTTCTCCTCCTTCCACGAGAATAAAGCGTCTCAGGGAAACATATTTGTAATTTAGGGCGAATATTTGGCATAAAACCAGTGGAAGATAATGGCTTAAGATAATGATAACACCGGCGTTTGGCCTTCGGAAAGTCATTTTGGTGGAACCCCGATACGGACGGCTGGCGGAGACAGATAGACGGACAGGAAGTGAGATTAGGAGAGGGAGCATGAAGAGGAGCTCCAGCAGAGGGTATAATGAGCTGCAGGTTAGCACACAGCTCTTTACCGAGGGGAAATCAGGAGAACGTGGGGATGAGCACACACACACACACACACACACACACACACACACACACACACACACACACACTGAATACAGTCGTCGTGTGTTGAGAGGCCGGCAGACAGACAGATGGACTGATATTCATGCATACACACACAGCTCCTCTGCAGCTTAAACAGAAGTCAGTCACAGAGAGGATTAACTCTCTTTTAATCTCATTCTCTCTTTAAAAACATTCAGGTTCACCAGCTGTTTTCTGCTGGAAACACAAGTTTTCTCCAGGCTTTACACACCGGGGCCATGAGTGTTTTCAGACTGTTGTTTCGTGTCACGAGTATTTTCACACAGAACGCGAATATCAGGGATGATGAAAGAAACTTTTCTTCTTCCACAATGAGGTCGCTTCGCTAAGAATTACAACTTATGTGTCCTTCACATGATGCAACGTATCCTCATGCGACGTATCCTCAGGTGACGTATCCTCATGCGACGTATCCTCATGCGACGTATCCTCAGGCGACGTATCCTCATGCAACGTGTCCTCATGCAACCTATCCTCATGCATCCTATCCTCATGCAACGTATCCTCATGCAACGTATCCGCATGCAACGTATCCTCACCTCATGCAAGGTATCCTCATGCAACGTGTCCTCATGCAACGTATCCTCATGCAAGGTATCCTCATGCAACGTGTCCTCATGCAAGGTATCCTCATGCAACGTGTCCTCATGCAACGTATCCTCATGCAACGTATCCTCATGCAACGTATCCTCATGCAATGCATCCTCATGCAACGTATCCTCATATCCTCATGCAACGTATCCTCATGCAACGTATCCTCATGCAACGTGTCCTCATGCAACGTATCCTCATGCAAGGTATCCTCATGCAAGGTATCCTCATGCAACGTGTCCTCATGCAACGTATCCTCATGCAACGTATCCTCATGCAACGTGTCCTCATGCAACGTATCCTCATGAAACGTATCCTCATGCAATGTATCCTCATGCAACGTATCCTCATATCCTCATGCAACGAATCCTCATGCAATGTATCCTCATGCAACGTATCCTCATGCAACGTATCCTCATGCAACGTATCTGCATGCAACGTATCCTCATGCAACGTGTCCTCATGCAACGTATCCTCATGCAACGTATCCTCATGCAACGTATCCTCATGCAACGTATCTGCATGCAACGTATCCTCATGCAACGTATCCTTATGCAACGTATCCTCATGCAACGTATCCTCATGCAACGTATCCGCATGCAACGTATCGTCATGCAACGTATCCTCATGCAACATATCCTCATGCAACATATCCTCATGCAACCTATCCTCATGCAACGTATCCTCATGCAACGTATCTTCATGCAACGTGTCCTCATGTAACGGTTTGTAGGATATCAAAATAAACCTCCGTCTTCATGGGAAACAACTTAGTTAGGTTTAATAAATATGGTGAAATACTTAGGTTTAGAAAAACATCGTGAAATTCTGAGTTAGGTGAGGAAAACATCGTAACATACTTATTTAAGTTCAGGAAAAGATCGTAAAATACTTAGTTAGGTTTAGGCGACAAAACTACTTCGTAACTTCTTTTCACTGATTGCGAAAAAACAACATGGCGACGGCCGTAATCCAAGATGGCAAAAATCGCCGAACTTCTTTTATACAGTCTACATTTGGAACGGACAAAATCAAAATGTGCACAACAGATGAGGCTCTGTAGACCGAACTACGATGAAGACCTGAACACCCCTCGGTGTGTAAAGGGCTTCCTGATACTTTCTTTGGCCACTAGGGGGCGGAAAAAACAACCTTTTATCAAACCGTTTCCTCTTCACACATTTAGCTTTTGTTGGTGTTCACCTCATGAATGCAGACTATGGTGTGATCTCCACTGGAGATGGAGGAGAACGTCCCCCCCGTCACTTTTATTGTTTCAGGTTGATTTTCATATTCAAAATTGTCCTCTTACTGTCCAACAACCATAATAATGCAGATAAGAGAAGAGAGGAGTTGATAAACATATATATATATATATATATATATATTGTTGGGTAGCTAAGTGTGCTCAGAGCAGACGTGAGCGATGCTGTGAGGCATTCACTGACTGTTTTGGACCTTGTTTTGAGGCCATAACACTCAATATTCTCTCGAAAAAGACGCCAGAATTAAGTTTATTCCCTTCATCGTGTCCTCCTCCGCTTCTAAAGCCCAACGCCTGAACGCAGGTCTACTCTTCGTCCGTGTGGTTTCAGCTTCTACAACTCGGTGGATACTTCGGTCTCTAACTTGCACTCCGTGTGGTCGTGTTGTCTCAGCACCGTCACCCAATCCAGCCTTTCACACTCCGTCTGCATCCAAACGCCACACACACCTCCGTCAGCAATCCATCCTCAGGGAATTTGCATAAATGTCATTTACTGGCCCAAATAAACAACTTACTTCTCTCAGACATCCCCCCTCCGCCCCTTTGCACCCATCCAGACACTTAATTGGAAAAACAAGACCAGGAGGAATCTGCTGAGCGTGGAATTGATTCGCAGGTTATTTTCACTGCAAACTGCTGTTGGTTTTTTATTTCATTTTTTTTATTTATTTATTTTTCCCCTGAGAGAGTGAGAGGAGGGGGTCGGGTCCTACGAGAAGACCGACAACAGTAAAGAGGGATTTATATAATTTAAAGACATTTAAAATGCACTGAAATAAAATGAAAGCAGTGAAAGTACATCGTGAGTACTTTAGAAGAGTATTAAATGAGAAGCAGGACGTTGCGTTCAGGGTCAGAGCATCTTTTTGCTGCCGCTCTTCAGGGAGGTTGATGTTTGCAGATTTTGGAGGCCGCTGCGATTAAAGCCTGATTTATGTTTGACGTCCCCCCATGTCCCCGTACTCAAGTGACGGGGACAGCCTTCATCTTTCATCCTCCATCTCCTGTGGAGATCACACCATCGCCTGCATTCATACGGCGAACACAAACGAAAGCTAAATGTGTGAAGAGGCAACGGTTTGATAAAAGGTTTGTTTTTCTGCCCCCTAGTGGCCAAAGAAAGTATCAATGCAGCTTTAAAGTTGAAGGGCTTTACACACCGATGGGTGTGACGAATAAATAACACAAGAAGAAAAGCGAAAAGTATTTTTTTACTTCCAACCATAGTCTGTAGATAAGAAGTGGACGAAGTGGTCACCCGTTGGTTTGTGGACTGATGTTTTGAAGCCTGAAGTCATTGACAATTTCGCCGTCGCCATCTTGGATTACATCCGTCGCCATGTTATTTTTTGCAACCAGTGAACAGGAAGTGACTGTTTGACTCTAAATGGACCATAATTTACTAAATGAACATCATGCTGTATTGAAGAAGACTTGAAACTAGAGATTGAGACATAAACTCATGTTTACAATGTTTACTGAGGGAATAAATCAAGAGAGAAGTAGAGTCATTTTCTATAGACTTCTATATAACCAGAGGAGTCGCCCCCTGGTGGTCAGGAGAGAGAATGCAGCTTTAACACATGAAGCTTTGACTTCTATACAACCAGAGGAGTCGCCCCCTGGTGGTCAGGAGAGAGAATGCTGCTTTAACACATGAAGCTTTGACTTCTATACAACCAGAGGAGTCGCCCCCTGGTGGTCAGGAGAGAGAATGCAGCTTTAACACATGATTTCTTTTAAAAGACTGTATTAATGTAACGAGTGTTGCTGAAGTTACCTTTTGTATGATATGAACCGTTGTGTGAGGAAACGTTGGTTTGAGTGAGATTGTTTATGTTATACCTGTTGTTGTTGTTGTTGTTGTTGTTTTTATAGATTTAGTCCTTTCTTGATTGTAATAATGAATCAAAATGTTTAGATTTAAACTCAAGAGTTTCGTCGTCAGTTTTTTCTCAGACTTTCATTTCAGCATAAGAAGGAAAGAAGTAAGGAAAGAAGGGAAAGAAGTAAGGAAAGAAGTAAGGAAAGAAGGGAAAGAAGTAAGGAAAGAAGGGAAAGAAGTAAGGAAAGAAGGGAAAGAAGTAAGGAAAGAAGGGAAAGAAGTAAGGAAAGAAGTGAAAGAAGTAAGGAAAGAAGGGAAAGAAGTAAGGAAAGAAGGGAAAGAAGTAAGGAAAGAAGTAAGGAAAGAAGGGAAAGAAGTAAGGAAAGAAGGGAAAGAAGTAAGGAAAGAAGGGAAAGAAGTAAGGAAAGAAGTAAGGAAAGAAGGGAAAGAAAGATCCATATTTATTTTTTAAATGAAAGTAACTTTTTAAACAACGTATTTCGTTGTGAGACGTGGAAACAAGCCGACAGCCCGTAAACACTTTATTTATCTGCTTTCCTCTTGTGCAACACGTCGGCCCACATTTAATTAAACACAAGTTATAAGTTCAAACAATCAGTCTGGATGAAGGAAATTACTTTTGATCCATTACGCAAGACTGCGAGGGAGCGGCGAGGCCTGATCCCGAATCGGACGCCATGAGTTTTAACAATCTGACACCGTTGAATCTTATTTATTACGAGAGTCTGATCTGAGCGGACGGAGAGACACGGAGACGGGTTTTGTTTTTAGTTGTTGTAATAAAAATAAAACTCAGTGAGGGAATCAAACTGCCACAGCTGAGTCTGTTTATTATGTTTCTACATGCAGAGACGGATTATTATAACACAGATAATAAGCTCTGAGTCTGAGTATTATCAAGAGTATTGATTGATCCGTAGAAAGTTTTACTATTGTACTGTAGTGAAATACTACTGCTATAATTACCTGTTGGTTTATTTTATGTTTAAAACCTCTACTTTAATCTAGCTGAACTATGAGCATCATTTTAAAGACAAAGTTCAGAAGATGATGTTTGTATTTGGTCACTATTGGTTGTATATATACTTTACTTTACTGTAGATGTATACATATATCTATATCTATACATATACATATATATCTACAGTAAAAGTACAGTAAATATAGAGTATTTCTCTCTCTCTCTCGCTCTCTCTCTATATATATATATATATAAATATATATATAATATATATATATATATATATATATATATATGTATATAATATATATATATATATATATATATATATATATGTATATAAATATATATATATATATAATATATGTATATAAATATATAAATATAGACATATAAATATAGACATATATAAATATATAAATATATATATGTGTATATATAGTATATACATATATAAATACATATATGTAAATATATTTAAATATATACATATATAAATACCAACATATATGTACATAAATATAACTATAAATATAACTATAAATATAACTATATATATATATATATGGAGTCGTGAGAGCTGATGTCACAGAGATGAACCTGACTGATTAAACACAAAATCCACTCAGTTCAGAAGCTGCAGTCAATCTCAGACAAGGTCGCTGTGTGTGTGTGTGTGTGTGTGTGTGTGTGTGTGTGTGTGTGTGTGTGTGTGTGTGTGTGTGTGTGTGTGTGTGTGTGTGTGTGTGTGTGTGACAGGTAGAAACGAGACACCTGAGGACAGTGTGTTCAGTGTGTTTCGTCTCCACCAGGGAGTCAGATTTTGATCACTTCCTGTTGGAGCTGTTTATTCCCAGAAGGCCCGTCACCTCCATCCAAACCTCCACCTGTCTGTCCTCCTGTCTGTCCTCCTGTCTCTCTGTCCTCCTGTCTCTCTGTCCTCCTGTCTCTCTGTCCTCCTGTCCTTCTGTCTGTCCTCCTGTCTGTCCTCCTGTCTCTCTGTCCTTCTGTCTGTCCTCCTGTCTGTCCTCCTGTCTCTCTGTCCTTCTGTCTGTCCTCCTGTCTGTCCTCCTGTCTCTCTGTCCTTCTGTCTGTCCTCCTGTCTGTCCTCCTGTCTCTCTGTCCTCCTGTCTGTCCTCCTGTCTGTCCTCCTGTCTCTCTGTCCTCCTGTCTGTCCTCCTGTCTGTCCTTCTGTCTGTCCTCCTGTCTCTC
>JACSYO010002119.1:37500-57500 GCA_016806645.1 Ophiodon elongatus
TAAATACAGGTCTCAGTGATGAATGCTTCTAATCGCTCCGATCCAGAGGACAACATGTTCTCTAAAAACCCAAATGTATCAGTTTATTCCCCAGAAGTCTGCGTCTGGACTCAAACTGGTGTCATCAAACGTTTATGTAACTGATCATATTTCAACAGTTCGGTTTTTTTTGTTTTTACCGCAGAGAGAAATCCAGCAGCATTATCACACATTAATCAACCTTTTTCCTGCTTCTGGTTATCGACTCTCCTGAAGTGCTTCGTCACTCTGGATCCGACACACACACACACATACACACACACACACACACACACACACACACACACACACACACACACACACACACACACACACACACACACACACAGGGTATTGATCTGGAGGTGGGGGGCGCTGATGGATCGGTGCTCGGCCTCGTCTCCGGTCCTTTTCGTGTCCCGGAGTCGTGAGCTCTCCACCGGCCAATCGATGCCCCCGCTCCCCCGCTGTTCCCCCCTTACCCCCCGCTCCCTTATTCTCCTTCACGCTGGAACAACAAACACCAGAGAGGCTCCGTCAGGTCAGACCGGGGTTTCCCTGAGAACCACACACATCGGTCATCCTCCCCTCGGTGATGCTTCTCATGAAACATTCATAAAACAGGACGTGACGCATGAAGCCCCAGAGGTCACGCAGAGGTCACGCAGAGGTCACGCAGAGGTCACGGAGAGGTTACAGAGAGGTCACGCAGAGGTCACGGAGCATGCATCATGTTGCATTATACTCATAGTAACGTGGCTTTATTAAAAGACAGTAAAAGCAATGTGAACTTTAAATAATAATAATAATAATAATAATAATAATAATAATAATAAACATTGACGGTTGAGATTGTTCGGGGTTTTGATGGACATCTGAAAATTATTTTCATAATCACATAAGATTTTCTGGTTCCAGCTTCTGAAATATGAGGATTTACTGCTGTTCTGTCTCACATTATAATATAATAATATTATATTATATTATATAATAGAGAGAGAGAGATATTCAACAGTCAATATTTGTTGGTTTTTTACTTTAATTTGACAAAACGACACAATTTCAACATGTTAACTTTGATTTTTGGGAAAAAAGTCGAAACGATTCTTAATTTTCTGACATTTTAAAGATTTAATGATTAAATCCAGAAAATAAACGGGAACTAAAATATTTGTTAAGCTGCAGCACTGCGTCGCTAAAATGTCAATAAGGATATTCAACAGTCAATATTCTGTCAACAATCTCACGAAAGGACCAAAACTATCTAAAGATTTACTGACTTCCTGTTTGAGCCCAAATCTCTAAAAACACAAATATGTGACATTTTTTAAATCCTTGGTATCGCTCCATGCAGCATCTTTAAAAAGGTTTATGTGCTGTAATATTGACATATTATTTTATAAAGGACAACTTCTGGGTTGCTAAGGTTGTAAAAATCATCCATTTGGCTGAAAGTCTGCGTTTAATAATTAATAGAAGTAAATGGTGAAAACAGACCGTTGTGAATTAAAGGGTTAATAAAGAGACTGACACCAGATTATTGAACATTCCCAGATGAGCTTTTTAAATACAGTTTATTACTGTTTTTTTTTTTTTTAAATATATATATAAACGTCTGTAAATACTGAATGGAAATGAAAGCAGGCGTTGGTCCTTTAATCCTCCCGAGAGGTTTGTTGATGATTAAAAAGCACAAACACACATTTCTTAGCATTTTATCTACGAATAAAAGAACTAGAGCATAATATTTCTGCAAAAAAGGAAAATGAATAATAATAATAGTAAATAACCAACCCTTCCATTTCAAACATTGTGTGTAAGTCAATGATAAAACTGTAAATTAATTAAAACGTATGAATTTAACTTAACTATAATTAATCAGAGTCTCAATGATCAATTACTCTTTTTCATGTTATTATGTATTTCCAGTTTGTTTGCTGCTTTTCTTTGTTTCATATTTAATAATAACAATAAACTGAATACATAAAAAAACTGAAATTTTTCAGTATTTTCTATAAAATATTGATAATAACATTTAATTGTGGCTCCGTGTTTCTTCTTTTTTAATGAGAACAGTCCGGTCCCGGTGATGACGCACTTGGAACCGGGGAAGAGAGAGAGAGAGAGAGAGGGGGAGAGAGAGAGAGAGAGAGAGGGGGAGGGAGAGGGGGGAGAGAGAGAGAGACAGAGAGAGATAGAGAGAGAGAGAGAGAGAGAGAGAGGGGGGGGGGGGGGGGAGAGTGAGGAGTGAGACTCCGCTCTCGTTCTGCTCTCTGCCAGTGGTCGCTCTTCTGTCGGTGATGCTGGGTACAGGTCTGGGTACAGGTCTGGGTACAGGTCTGGGATCAGGTCTACGTGTCTTGGATCAGGTCTACGGGTCTGGGATGTGGTTCTGAAGTGGATGGAACATTTCCGTGTGGGGGATCCGGGACCAGCTGGCGCGTGTCTCCGCTCTGAGGACTAACGGGACTAAGGGGACTCGCGGACTCCAAGAGGACACCGGGACGCGCGTAAACCTGCTGAGTGCGTCCCCGCCGCGCCGCGCCGCGCCATGCCGCGCCGCCTCTGACCGCCGCCTCCCGCCGCCTCCTCTCTCGGAGGAACTTTTCTTTTTTCTCCACCATGAAGACGACGCGGAAGTGTCGCGCGCTCCTGTCCGTGGGTCTGAACCTGGTGGCGCTGTTCTTCTCCACCACCGCCTTCATCACCACGTACTGGTGCGAGGGCACGCAGCGCGTGCCCAAACCCAACTGCAGCAAGCAGCGGCGCCACAACTGCATCGACTACGGCGTGAACGAGACGGACCAGAACAAGGTGCACTACAGCTGGGAGACCGGGGACGACCGCTTCCTCTTCCGCCGCTTCCACACCGGCATCTGGTACTCCTGCGAGGAGAACATCCACGAGGCAGGTGGGCACGTCGCTGCGCGCGCGGGTCGTTGCCTTATGAGACAAACACGAGTTGCATGCAACAAGTTGATCCCAAAATAAATCTGTGTAAGACCCGAGCTTATAGAAGTGTGTCAGAGGCGCCTTTGGGAGTTTGGCTGTAAACACGAGGGAATTATTCCGCGTCTCGCGCGTCAGCTGCTGTTTGTTTTGGTCCCCAGAAGTTTAGTTTCCTTTATGGGTTTTAAATCAGAGCGCTTGTTGATTTCCCTCCTGAATAAAAGCAGACACGGTTCCAGTAATCTGTGCGTAAAGCTCGAGCTCATCTGTGTTCCTCGTGTTCAGGAGCTTCATTCAGGTTGTTGTGGTGCGTTCAGGTGCGCTCATCACTGTGTGTACTCCACGAGAGGTTATCCTCTCTATAGCAGGGATGGAAACTATGGCTTTGCATGAAATTAATTGGCAGCAATCTTTAAGTAAAAAAAATAACAAAGATTTTCTGGTTCCAGCTTCTCAAATATGACGATGTGTCGTTTTTCTGTCTTTAATTAGAATAAACTGGATATTTGTTGGATTTTAAAATATAATCTGACAAAGTTACACAATTTCAAGACTTTATTTTCACAGTTTTCTGGGACATTTTATGATTAATAAATTGATTTGTTATTTGCAGCCCTGTTATTAAAAGGATAATTAATATTTGTTTTGGTTCCTACTGAAGACGTAAATCTCTAAAAACACAAATGTATAGTTTCATCTTTAAAAAAAAGTCAGAAACAGGCAGAAATAGTGCATTTGTTTGGGACTATTTTTAGCGGCGGATTAATACACATTTACTGCTCTAGCCGTCTGTGACTGTTTCTGTTATTTTGTCCATCTGAGAGTCTGATAAACAACATTTATGAGACAGCTGAAGGTTTGTACTTGATTCTTTGTTCTTCAGATACTTGTCCTGCAGTTTGGGGACGTATTCTTTTATTTCTTTTGGCTCCCGTCACATTTTGGTCTCTGTGGCCTCGTTTCTTCTCTTCAATATAAAAGTCCTGCACCTCGAAGGAAACGGCACAATCACGGCCAGAAGCAGAGAGAACGCCAACGTGTCCCTCGTGCACTGTAACACAGTTAAGAGGCCATAAATCATAAAAAAAAGAGAAGTGGATTTTTCTGATAGTTGATTTTATAAAAATTGGAAAACAATGTAATCGTTACATTTACATACAACAAACATACAACATGTGAAAAAACGTTGAGGCTCCACTTGCTATATATATATATGTATATATATATATATACATATATATATATACTGAAATATGTAGATATTTACAAACGCCCCTGTCTTGACCTTTGACCTCTGTCCTGACCTTCGACCTCTGTGTTCAGGTCTGGTTTTTATCTGGTTGCTGCAAACGGTTCATTTGGGAAATCTTTTTTAAAGAGACACGTAGAATAAAAGGAGTTTTTTTTTAAAGAAATATCACGATGTTAGTCTTCGAGTCGGTTGTGGTGCGTCCACACGTGATGCGTTCAAGGGCCGCTGGAAAGATGAAAATACAAGGTTTTTTTTTACAGCTTCTGGTTACGATAAACGACTGTTTATGGAAAATATGATTTTCTATCCCGCTGGAGGGTTTCGGGGTTCAGAGGGTTAAATAAAGTGTCTTCGTCATAACATAATCATGTTGGTCGTTTATGTTCATGAGGGTCATTTTGGGGAGCTAGCTACTTTCATCCAAATATATACTGCTTTAATTTGAAGGAGTACGCTGATTGTAATGAAGACGTTTTAAGTTATAAAAAAAGAGTCTTGGTATAGTACGCACATTCCAAGGGGTTTGGTCTTGTATTCTAGAAGAAGGTGCTGGAAGAGAAACCAGTCGATCGTCAGCAAAGAGTCACAGCGGCGAATGAACCCGGTGGATAATGAACGGCTCTCGCTCTCAAATGTTTCAATGAATCAATCAATCATGTTTTATATTTATATAAATCACATCTCAAACCAATCAAATGTAATTCAAAGTGCTCAACAAATGATTGACAAGACGAAAAGAAGATAACGTTTTTAGCTCCAACGACCAATAAGACCAGTTGAGTCCATATATATATATATATATATATACATATATATATACATACATACATACATACATACATACATACATACATACATATATATATATATATATATATATATATATATATATATATATATATATATATATATATATATGTATTGTTTCCCCAGCTATGACGGTTAAACTCCACGTGCACTCTGGATGTTTCCGTGTGTTGCACCGATAGAAAGGAGGACGTTTGTGATGAATTCATTTAATTGAGCAGACGTTCGTGGGTTTTGATGATTTTAAAAAGTGAAAAGCTGTCGAGCCAATTATTTAAATCCAGTTTAGAAGTGTTTGTTTATTCTACTGCTCCGCTCAGCTCTCTGAAGGATCTCTCGTTCCTTTTTTTAAAGATTATTCGTGGTTGGCTGCATGAATTCAATCACTTTTTAAGGTGTTGATATATGTTTTCTATATAACTTATAATAATATCCGTCACATTTTTGTATAATTTTGTACAAAGACCTGATATACGATTAAAAAAGGATGACATTATGTCTCTCACCCTAAAGACTAGCGTTCGTGTCCCTCATCGAACCAAAAGTCATTGCAGATTTATTTTAAATTACATATGTTATGTTCTTTTTTAAACAAACCAGAGCTTTTCTTTCCTATTTCTGTTGCCAAACACTGTTAGATTGTTCCCATGGTGGTGACTCATCATTTTAACGCGCTATGAGCCACCATGTAAGATTAAACCAATTAAAACCCATTCTAATGATGTAATACTTTTATTTATCCATTAAATAACCTGAAACCTGCTGTGAAGTATGTGGAGCTTTATTAAAACATGAAAGACATAGAGTAAAGTAAGGTACATAGAGTACATAGAGTACATATAGTAAAGTAAGGTACACAGAGTACATAGAGTACATAGAGTAAAGTAAGGTACATAGAGTACATAGAGTAAAGTAAGGTACATAGAGTACATAGAGTAAAGTAAGGTACAAAGAGTACATAGAGTACATAGAGTAAAGTAAGGTACATAGAGTACATAGAGTAAAGTAAGGTACAAAGAGTACATAGAGTACATAGAGTAAAGTAAGGTACATAGAGTACATAGAGTAAAGTAAGGTACATAGAGTACATAGAGTAAAGTAAGGTACATAGAGTACATAGAGTAAAGTAAGGTACATAGAGTACATAGAGTAAAGTAAGGTACATAGAGTACATAGAGTAAAGTAAGGTATATAGAGTACATAGAGTAAAGTAAGGTACATAGAGTAAAGTAAGGTACATAGAGTACATAGAGTAAAGTAAGGTACATAGAGTACATAGAGTAAAGTAAGGTACATAGAGTACATAGAGTACATAGAGTAAAGTAAGGTACATAGAGTTCATAGAGTACATAGAGTAAAGTAAGGTACATAGAGTACATAGAGTAAAGTAAGGTACATAGAGTACATAGAGTAAAGTAAGGTACATAGAGTACATAGAGTACATAGAGTACATAGATAAGACAGCCTCTTCTTAAAGCTCTGTCTCTCCGGCTTCATAATGCAGAGTCTCCACCGGAGAAGCAACGCTACATTAATCTCAGTTCCACCAAACCATTCATACTCATTACAGCTGCAATTATCCCCGGATGACACGGGACCCCTGATTACCCCGACGAGGAGCTGCAGGACGACGGGGTAATAAACCTGTGAGAGTAGAAGACTGCGACAGAAGGAAACTTGAAACCACCTGAAGCCTCTTTAAATGAGTCCATCCCATTACCACCTGCTGGACTGGCAGCCTGATCGCTGGGATCTTTTTTTTCCCGGGTTAATTGGCGCATTAGAGCGGCGTCTCGGAGGCGTAGGGATACTGATTGTGCGGTTAGTTAGTGCTGTCGCCGGGTCACAGACGAGCCCGCTCACTCTTTAATTACATTTTAGATTCACGTCCTAATCAGACACCTTTCGGCCGCGGCACACCTCGTCTGTTGCTCTCCTTTCACTTCCCTGGAGGTTTGACCTTGGAAAAGATGAATTGCAATACTTCGGATGAGTTTTTCGGGAAGTGTCTGAGAAGTAGCGTGTCGCGTGTTTACCGAGGGAGACGACTTTTAATTGTGATTGTGTTTTAATTTGGGTAAAGTTGAGGAAGAGCCAGACAAGAAGGAGGAAATGCAAAAGGATCTTAATGGTGGAGTGTAACAAAGTACATTTACTCAAGTACTTAGTTACTTAAAGGAACTTTCATGTAGTGGTGGTTCTGGCGCCCCCTGTGGACGAAAGAGGTAGTGTCTCCGAGCACTAGGGTCCCTTTAGAGAACCTCTCATTGTACTGCAGGGTCTGACAGTCTGCCCTCTCAGTCCTGGTCCTGGTTCTAAACTAAACAGGACTAGACTGAGGTCTATATAGGATCTGGACTAAACTGAGGTCTATAGAGGACCAGGACTAGACTGAGGTCTATAGAGGATCAGGACTAAACTGAGGTCTATAGAGGACCAGGACTACACTGAGGTCTGTAGAGGATCAGGACTAAAGAGAGGTATATAGAGGATCAGGACTAAACTGAGGTCTATAGAGGATCAGGACTAAACTGAGGTCTATAGAGGATCAGGACTACACTGAAGTCTCTAGAGGATCAGGACTACACTGAGGTCTATAGAGGATCAGGACTACACTGAAGTCTCTAGAGGATCAGGACTACACTGAGGTCTATAGAGGATCAGGACTACACTGAGGTCTCTAGAGGATCAGGACTAAACTGAATTTTTTTCCAACGAGTTAGAAGTTCCTCATATTAACTTAAAGTACACAAAGTACTTCACTTCACTACACCTCAGAGGTAAATATTGTACTTCTTACTTCCGTCTCACTGAAGTCGACTTAAGTTTTCAGGGTGTTTAAACTCAACTTGATCACTTGTGCTGCGTTCAGGGAGTTCACGTGGGAGTTACCGTGGTTACCAGTTTCTCTCTCATCTCTGTCTTTCACCCTTAGTTAATATGAACGGCACGTTACCGCTTTGTACAAAAACAGAGTAAATAGTACTGAGCGCTTCACGCCGGTCACCGTATGTATTTCGTCAGTTTTTCTCTGAATCTGTGCGTAGTTTGGAAGTCGGACTCTCAAGACTCAAGTCTTCTTCTTTGGCCTCTGACACCTCAATCACCCTCAGTGTGCGGGAGACAAACCGAGTGTCTTCATCTATGGTGAGTGTGTGTGTGAGTCGGTGGTCAGGCTGGTTATGGATGGGCCCGCTTGCTGCCGGTGGTCAGGCTGGTTATGGATGGGCCCGCCTGCTGCCGGTGGTCAGGCTGGTTATGGATGGGCCCGCCTGCTGCCGGTGGTCAGGCTGGTTATGGATGGGCCCGCCTGCTGCCGGTGGTCAGGCTGGTTATGGATGGCCCGCCTGCTGCCGGTGGTCAGGCTGGTTATGGATGGCCCGCCTGCTGCCGGTGACACCGCGGAGGCTGAGTTATGGCTCGTGTTGTAGCCGCTGATCTGTGACCTGCAGGGTCCCTCTGAGCTGCGATCGACTCTCTGCAGCCGGAGTGCGCCAGAAAATAATGGAACGAAAGCCAAGATGATACTGCATTATGCAAAACACCCCACATTAATATTGTAGGCGACTAGAAATAACATAGCGTTGCTATTAAATACAACTGTTGAGTGTGTTACAGGTGTTGGGACACACGATGAAGCCACTAAATATAATCACCGATGAGTTCAGTAAAGTAACTGATGCATCCGGTTACTTTAAGGTGAACATGAAGCCCTAACCAGAGGTCACATATCACACATCACTTCTTCTTTAGAAAGACACAACATGCAATCAACAATCTGCAGGAAATAAATTAGACCTGTGAAGAAAAAGAGTATTTCACGATCTTTTCCTAAACCTAACTAAGTATTTCACGATCTTTTCCTAAAGCTAAGTATTTTACGATCTTTTCCTAAACCAACCATCTGCAGGAAATAAATTAGACTGAAATTATTTGATAATTAGCAGTAAACACAAAGTTTATTTGAGGTATTAGTTTTGTGGTCTTTTCGTCATAAAGTATCGGAGACATTAAAAGGTCGGATAATGACACTAGATAAACTGTTAATGGTTTCCCAAAGTTATTAAAATTAATCTGAAGGGAACATGAAAGTCTGAACCAAACTTTATGTGAATCTTTCCAATAGTTCTTGAGACATTGAATTCAAAACCACAAATGTGAACTTCATGGTGGCGCTAAAGAAAACAGGGGATCATCAAAGTCCGACGCGTTCGTCCTCTGAGGACCATGCATTTCTGTACAAAGATTCAAGGCAATCCATCCAACAGTTCTTGAGACATTTCATTCAAAAACACAAATGTTAACCATATCGTGTCATTAGATGAAACGTCACAGGATCACCAAAGTCCGATGGGTTCGTCCTCTGAGGACCATGAATGTTTGTACGACATTTCAAAGCAATCCATTTAACAGTTCTTGAGATATTTCATTCAAAAACTCAAACGTGAACGTCATGGTGGCACTACAGGACGAGTCAGAGAATCACCAAAGTCAGATGGGTTCGTCTTCCAAGGAACATGAACGTCTGTGCAAAATTTCAAGACAATCCACCCAAAACCTTTTGAGATATTTCGTTGTAAACCACAAATGCGAGCCTCTTGGTGGCACGAGTGGAAAAGTCAGAGGATCACCAAAATCAGATGGGTTCTTCCATTTAGGACCATGAATGTCTGTAAGGAATTTCAAGGCAACCCATCCAAAAGTTCTTGAGACATTTCTTTCAAAACCATAAAAGTGAACCTCATGGCAGCATCAAAGGAAAAGTCGAAGGATCACCGAAGTCATATGGATTCGTCCTCTGAGGACCATGAATGTCTGTTCAAAATATCAAAGGCAATCCATTGGTCAGGTCGATGCAGGTCGTGAAGGGATTGGTCCCTCTTACTTGGTGCCGTGTTACTTTGAAGTTCCTTTGAGTTCTTTGTTAAATCTTTGTTAAAATCTTTTAGTTTATTGCTTCTTTTACTTGTCATGGTCTCAGAGCCAGAACAAATTACAGGTTCGTCCTCTCGGAGAACTAAGCCGTGAGCGGTTGTTAATCGATGCGGTTTTGTTGTCAAGACATCGATTTGCGACTTCTCCAAATGACGTAGACGGAGTGGGTTATTTTATTGTCATAGGTCTGAGAATTCTCTTTGTTTGCTCTTTGTTTTCTTTTGTTTGACCCACACAGCTCGATGCTTCTTTACCAAATGTGTTTCTTTCTGTAGAATAGATGTGGGGCAAGGGAAGGTTGCGTATTTTGTGATTCCTTTCAACGAGTGTTGATACTGAAATAGCTCATTGTATCACTGTTTACTGGCCTGACGCATTAATAGCTTGTATTGGTTTGACACTAACGCTCGTTTCCTCCTTTTCTCTCCACCTTGTGTATTCAATTTCATCCTCTTCTTCTCATTAATCACCTCATCCTCTCTTCTGTCCTTCCTCCCCTCCCTCTCGCTCTCTCTGCTTCTTTCCAAGCCCATTTCACCTTGTGCTCTTCACCTCTTTTCCTCTTTACATCCCCCTCTTCCTCGCCCCTTCCTCTCTCCCCCATCTCTCTCAGGTGAGAAGTGTCGGAGCTTCATTGATCTGGCCCCGGCGTCGGAGAGAGGTGAGTAATGGCCGTCATTAGGTGTCGCCGCCGCTCCCCGCCGCTCCCCACCTGTTCGTTAGGCTCAGAGAAAACCATGGAAAAAACAAAAAAAAAATATATATATATATATATACACCCATCTTCTCATGGTTTGATTCTGCATTTTGTAAAACAGAGTTCACCTCAACCTGCTATAGTTTAATATAAACACAAAGTTTTTCTGAGGACTCTGTTATTGTCATTTTATCCAAGCGAGACAAGACAGATCTCACTCCGTTTGACGTGTCCTTAAAGTAAATTAAACCAAGGCCATGGTTAATGACTTCTGAGCATCGGCTCCCAAAACAAGAAAGGACAGTTGAAATTTAAAGTGAGAAGACGGACTATTTCGAAGACAGATCGTGGTCTGGAGTGTCAGTATTGGTGTTTGTCAAGCAAATGTAAAAAAAGTTAATTTTAGCAACAAGTCCTCCAAATGAAATGCCTCATTTGTAGCCGCCCTTCAGACTGACACGTGGATCTATCGGCTGGATGACATCATCTGTCTTTGTCCTCCAAAACAGCCATTAAATCCAGGACGTAACAAAGCTCTGGTTCAAGTGTGGTTAGGTTTACGATAAGAACTTTGAGGACCTTCGTTGTCATAGTTACAATAATAAAAACGTGGTTGTGGTTCATGGTTAAAAGAAACTAATGCAAAATGACGGTTGGTAGTAGGAAACAAAACATTGGCTCCATAGAAATAGAAAAGGAGTAGAACGGACATTCACATTTTAATCAACTGAGCTGGATGGTTAGAGCGGCGGCCATTTTTTATTTACCATTGCAACCGTTGTAGCGAGCTAACTTCTGTATAAACTAGACCAACTTACGGCAAGTTGCGGACTCTCTGAGTTGAAGTTTTGACAAAAACTGGAAATGACAGATGAGTGATAACTTGTGTAATCAGTGTAGCATCAAAGCATGGTGGAATTAGAATTTAAAAACCACAAATGTGAACTTGGTGGCACACGTGGAAAAGTCAGAGGATCACCAAAATCAGATGGGTTCGTCCGCTGAGGACCATGAATGTGTGTACGAAATTTCAAGGCAATCCATCCAATAGTGTCTGAGACATTTCATTCAAAATCACAAATGTTAACCTCATCGTGGCGTTAGATGAAACATCACAGGATCATCAAAGTCCTATGGGTTTGTCCGCTGAGGACCATGAATGTGTGTACGAAATTTCAAAGCAATCCATTTAACAGTTCTTGAGATATTTCATTCAAAAACACAAATGTGAACGTCATGGTGGCACTACAGGACGAGTCAGAGAATCACCAAAGTCAGATGGGTTTGTCTTCCAAGGAACATGAACGTCTGTACGAAATTTCAAGGCAATCCTTAATTAGCAAGCTAGCTAGGAAACTAGGGGAAAGCTGGCTAGTTAAATAGCGTGCTAATTCCACCATGCTTTAATGCTACACTGGTTACAGAAAATGACCCTAACAGCAGGTTGGTGTCCGGCGTCAGCGCTGGGTCTAACTGTCCCTCTGCCTCACTCCCCGTCGCTCCAGAAAAGGATAAGCTACCTAGCTATCTAGCTAACTAGCTACCTAGCTATCTAGCCACCTAGCTATCTAGCCAGCTAAACCTCTCCGGAGCCACGTCCGCTCTCTTTTTACAAATTACAACAATTGCCGTTCAGTGTCTATTCTATTTCTATGGTTGTCTCCAAAGTTCAATGTTTTGTTGACCTCGACCTCGTTCCTTAAGCCGCTGGACGTCTTTGTCACTTGAACGTAAATAAATGTCCTTTTGGGGCATTTGCTGAATTGATGCTTTTGCTTTTCTTAGGACAGTCTCAGTTTCAGGCATTTGAACAAAACACCCATGCTGTTATTTATTTTTTTAAATCTCTGAAACACCAACTGTGCAGACTGTAAAGAGGCAGACTGTGCTTCTGCTTTCCTGTTTGTCCTCAACTTAGAGGACAAAAAGAAGACGAGGCCGGAGTCTGCCTTAAAGGTACAGTGTGTATCATTTAGAGGAATCTATTGGCAAAAATGGAAAGAAACTTATATCTACGAACAGACCAAACTCTGGCTTTAGATAAGGTCATTCGCATTTTTACGCATCGGCCACCGTAGTTTTTCTACACGCTTGGCACACGGGAGAAGCTTTAGTTGGTTGTAATCTACGACCGCACCACTAGATGGCGCCCAAAACTACACACTGGCCCTTTAAGGCGCCGGTAATCTTTGATCGGTGGCAAAAGTGTCTCTTGGTGTTCTGAAACCTGCGTTGCTTAGTTGACTTGGTTTGTTGGTGCACTTCATTTGGGCGGATCGTGACACAGCAATCGTACTTGGTTGGTTCCGCAGGTGGGAACATGATCCGACCTCGATCTGACCCAGATTCAAAGCACACTCTGCAGGTCTGAGCTCTCGTAGCCAGGTGCGCTTTGCATGCTGGGATAAAGATGGCTGATAATTGGGCGGATGGGATTATTTTTCAGGACCTTCTTCCTGTTTTTAGGGCGAATATTCTCACATAAACTCTGATTCCATCATCAGAATAGTGGCTTCCGACGCTCTGATCGTCTGACGCCTTCATTGTGATTTTATTGACGGAGGAGGGAGTAGAGAGAAAGTGACGTGTATTAATTGATATGAAACAAGCTCAGTCTTCTCCGGTGTGCTGTCAGTTTTGATTTATGGAAGTTATAAGAACCTGAACCCCGAACAAAAACGAGGATGACGGCTGACGTTCACATAAATTTTAAGCCAATTTCCCAAAGTTGTCACCAGAAAATCATTGTATGTTTCCATCAAGAATGTAGTGAAGAGGGTTATCAGATGAACACATGTCTTTGTTACGTCTCATGACAGGTAGGTTACATCCATGAATGAAGTGCTCTCCTCTCAGCAGGCTTTGCTGACTCTGCACAGTCGATACACGTCAGTCTTCTTTTTAATCATAAAGGCAATTTAAATTTTTTCAACCAAAACAAATCAGCATTTTTTATTTTTTTATTTTATAAGTATTCTTCTTTATTGCTACATTTTTTGTCATCATTAATGTTTCAAGGAACTGTTTTCTTTGGCTTTTATTACTTCTTCTCTTTATTTGTTTTTTAATAGGATCCTTTATGCAAAACAGACAGAATACATTTTTATGTATCAGGAGCTGGATAATGAGAGAACATCTCATCCAGATTCCTCCTAACTGCAGATGAGAGCAGTTTTTTTTCTTCCAAAAGCACTTGGTGTTTATATCCTGCAGCTCATAAAAGGAATATTAGAGCGTCCAGAAGAAAGGGAATATTTGGTGCATGTGGGCGTAGCCTCTAATTCGCTGTTTCATGCAGAGCAGGTAGTTAATAATGAAAGTTCTGCGATGGTTTTGTCTGTTAATGCCATCTGGAGGGAAGAGCAGGGGTGTTTTGCACGGAGCAGCGGTGATGTGATGTGATGTATCGAGCGGGGCGACCTTGCCTCTCACACAAGGATACGATATGTTAATCTGCCTTCCTTTGAGCCCTGACATACTCACTGCTGTGTTTTATAACACACAGCTGCTCCTCACTCAGATCCAAGTTTGTTCTTAATGAAAACTTCAACAAATAAACAAACAAGAAAATCCAATTTGATTACAAGTAAACACCCCAGAGTGGCCATGAACCCCCGAGCAGAACTCGACCCACCTGAGAAATGCAGGACGAGACACCAACCAAACTCTGTGCAATTTTCTTAGTAATTAAGATTTTACTTATTATTTATTAACCGTCCCATCTCTCTCGTCACTGCTACAGTATGCAACTCTAAATGTGTTTTATATATTTAGTGTTACGCCTGAAAGCAAACCCAATTTTTAACCTGATTTAAATAGTTGTATTATAAAGTATTTATGGTGAAAGTGGTAGCAACCAGTACACAACAAACACAGAGCAGCATTACAATCCCATGAGTTTGTGTTAGGTCCAATATTCTCTCTCTTTTAGCTCTGTTTTTGGTCTCCACCAACTCCTGAGGGAAATATTACTCTGCGAAAAAGAGACAAAATGATTTTTTCACACCACAAATAAAAGCATCAACCAATCACGACAGACATATTCAATGGTTTCTGCAAACCCCGGTAAACGTTGAATTTCATCGTTTCTGAACCAAAAACAAGTTTTATAAATACGTTTCATATCAGCCTTGTCTTATGGTGCAATAACACACAATGCTATGTGATTAACGATTGGCTGATTTAGGTAACAAAACTACAAAAAATGGTAACTGTTGAAATAATAACATAACAATGTAACATAACTGTAAAAACTGTAACAGCGTAACTAGCATAAATAAACCTTTGTGGATTTTCTGACAACGTAAAGTAACAACTATAACGTCTCGTAATGATGTCTCGTAACGATGTCTCGTAACAACGTATCGTAACAACGTAAAGTAACAACTTAACAACGTAAAGTAACAATGTAAAGTAACAACTGTAACGTCTCGTAACGATGTCTTGTAACAACGTATCGTAACAACGTAAAGTAACAATATAAAGTAACAACATAAAGTAACGCAACAACGTCTCGTAACAACGTAAAGTAACAACATAAAGTAATGCAACAATGTAAAGTAACAACTTAACAACGTAAAGTAACAACTTAACAACGTAAAGTAACAACGTAACAACGTAAAGTAACAACTTAACAACGTAAAGTAACAACTTAACAACGTAAAGTAACAACGTAACAACGTAAAGTAACAACGTAACAACGTAAAGTAACAACGTAACAACGTAAAGTAACAACTTAACAACGTAAAGTAACAACGTAACAACGTAAAGTAACAACCTTTACAACTTAACTAGCGTAAAAACTTTCCTGCTTGTTATACTTGTTATTTTTCTGTGTAACGGTCACTTGACATACTACGTCATTTGCTCTGCAACCTACACCGTCAACATTTCCTCCCGGCGACTGAGCTGCATGTGGAGTCAAACAAAAAGAAGAAGAAATGGCAGCAAGTTACATTTTATCTTTTTTTCTTCTATCTTTATCAATACAACAGCTGTCTAAGAGAAGAAATGTTGACTGAAGACAAACCAGAGATCTCAGGAACAAAAACGAGTGTCTCGTGGCAACGATAGCTCACCTCACTGATGATGAAAAATAAACAACACAATAGAAGTAGCTCAGAAAACTCTCCTGTAAATATAACTCAATTAAAACCAGTATGACATTAAATCAGCATGTATTATACACTGCATGAATTCATTTCTCTATTATTTCATTGAGGGCTAATACGATTAAATAATTAGTGAGTGGACATGAAATTAATCAATCTACAACTAATTAATGGTTTTATTTCTCATTTAACAAGTTTGCTCTTTTAATTAATTAAAACCCTGTGAGTCTTTATAAGCCATTTAAAGACGGTTTCAGTTTGAGCTCAAAACTTTTTTTTAAACTTAATTATTTGATTGATTACTCCCGAAGTGAATTGAAATATTAAGCAGTAGTGACATCGTCGCAATCATTAGTTGGAGCCCTCATTTTATTTACTAGAACTTATTAAAATGACTCTTCTGTTTTAATTTCACGTCCTAAATTCAGCATTTAATCAATTAATCAATAATCTTGTCACTGAAGTTCCCCGTGGGTCTAAATCTTAATAAATCTGTGTTCTTGACATGGAAATGTTTTGAGAAAACCCTGAAAGATGGAGTTAAACACATATAAGAGAAATGGTTGACATACTGATGGAAACACTGATGAAAACACACACACACACACACACACACACACACACACACACGCACACACACACACACACACACACACACACACACGCACACACACACAGAGTAATTAAAGTTGTAATTATATGAGGCTCGGTCTGATGAGCTCCTTCCTTCCTGTTATCAGCGCCTATTTGCTGCTTAATGAAGTCCCACTCTGCCTCGTCTACTGATACATATTCAATAAGGTCAATATTGTTGCATTGTGAGTTTCCCTTAAAGGCATTTTACAAACCCAGGAATTTGTTTTCCAACGACTGGCTGGAAATTAAAGCTGCAGCTAAAAACTGGAGAGCGAGGTTATTGATTCAGAGTGATACTTCATTAAAACTGATGATTAAGACGAGGCACAAACAAGGTTTTACATGCACTGATCTATTTTGAGATTTTGGGCTTCCATAAACGTCTTCTCTCAGACTAGTGGAAGGAAAACATCCAAAATACACATTGAGATGTTTATTTTACTACTTTGTCTGTTTGCGTCTGTAGATTTCTACTAAATCCACCAACATTTTGCTTTAGATAACGTGTCATTTGCATATTTAAACATAACATTTCAGAAAAAATAATCTATTAGTTAGGTGCTATTTTAAACAGAATGCTTTTATTTTTGTTTCTTGCTTTACATTTCTAAAGTTGAAATCCTCCGGACATCTCACATCATCTGCCAAAGTTCTGTTTATTGTTTATAGAATAAAACACAACCTGATGAAGTCTGGAACAAACTTCATGAGAATATTCTCTAAACCATATCTTTCCCATATCTTTTCCTTCTTTTGTCACTCTACCATTATATTACACACAACGTCTGATATAAAACACTTTGAAGATAGAAGTAAGCTTGCCTAGAGAAAAGTGACAAAAATCTTTTGATGAATTTTGGCTGTTCTGGGATCCTGTAGCTCCCTGAAACTCCCTGAAAACTCAGCGTGGAGGTCGCAGAGAGCAGATAATCCTGTTTAATTCTTTAATTTAAAGTGTTGCGGGCCTCGCCGGCTCACGAGGAGCCTCTGCCTCTTAGAGATGATAAACGTGGAGAGCTGTGAGAGTCTCAGAGTGGATCCCGAGGGCAGCTTCGCTTACAGGAGGACAAACTCCTCTCTGCTTTAAAAATGTTCACATTTCCAAAGCGCCGAGAAGCACCGAAAGGTTGTAAAACCTGTTCATCATCCCGCGTAATGTCTCTCTGCTCTGATGGGATTTTTTTTTTATGTACATCCCTGCATGACCAGAGGGCTCCTTCGACACAGCGCGGAGCCAATCGGTGTGTGTCCCACGAGCAGGTGGTGATATCAAACGCACCCTCCCCCTCCCCCCTCCGATCAGAAACGAATACTTCACCTTGTTTTGAGCTCGACGTGTCGCGTCCCGCCGGCAGAGAAGGGATGAATCATCGTTCTCCCAAGATTCATCAGAGTCTCATCAGTAGCTTCAGAATAAATGGAGAGACAGTTGAACGTCCTCAGTTCGTGCCCGGAGGACAAAAATACAACAAAAATGGAAATTGAATATCCACTTTTTCACACAAAGCGTGAACACCGGGAGAGAAGGTCGACACGGACATTTAGTTTGAGACGAAGTTAGGACAAGGAAAGTCTACTTGTAGAGCTCATTTAATATGGGAAAGAATAAAAGAGGAATAAATACTAGATAGGGTAAAGATGTAATATACTTCAGAGTACTTATACCACACTGTGAAAATACTCCACGACAAGTAAAAGTCCTGCATAATCAGCAATATTTACTTAAAGTACTTGAGGTAAAAGCGTTGATTGATAAGTGAAATGTTTTACTATTCTATCTGATGTTTAATATTCCTGCTGCATCAATGTGTGTGTTGCATTTCAACCCCTTTACATCCCGTTGGCTAGTTTAATCTGCATCAATGCATCATATTCTATAAGATCATCACGTGTCCTGTGAGAACCTCGTATCTCTAAAAAGAACAAATGAGAACAAAGAGTTTATTTAGCTGAAGAAGTAGGACGGTTTTAAGACGCTCGTATGCAAACTTTGTCATTATTTTGTGGTGGCCGTTAAAGTTGAACTCTTATTCCAAGATCTTTGGTTTTAAAAGTCTTGTCTGTGTGGAGCTGATGGAAGTTTAGGCAC
Organism: Ophiodon elongatus; assembly: GCA_016806645.1. NCBI lineage: Eukaryota > Metazoa > Chordata > Actinopteri > Perciformes > Hexagrammidae > Ophiodon > Ophiodon elongatus. Next base: position 55,995 of record JACSYO010002119.1, read on the forward strand.
ATTTAATTACCGATTTGTTTAATGCATCTGTAATCTGAAAGACTGCAATTGTTTGGTGCAAGAGACGGGTAAATGTGTGTGTCGTCTGCATAATAGTGATAGTTGATTTTAGTTTCGGCGTATTTTCGTCAAATGGAAGCAAGTAAATGTTGTGTAATGGAGGCGTGTGGGTGATCATTTGTGAACATCTTCACTAGAAACGTTTTATTATAAAAAAGAAAGAGAAAAAATAAACGTTTCAGCTGCTGACACGATCGATGGATTCGTTCAAGTTTTTGGGCTTCGGTGTTGGTAAAGCCTGTGACTACTTCACTTCAACACGTTAACTTTCATTTGATGTAAATCAGAGACTCGTGCGTTATCCTCCATGTAGTGGAATACAAGTTCAGGTTCTAAGCTTCATGTCGATGTAAAGGTTGTCCAGGTTTATAAAGAATCCAGCCGAGAACGGTCAGTATGGAACAGATGATAACGAGCAACTTTGAGTAGGAAAAATATCTGTTTCCAAGGCGTTATTTGTGATTTCCCGAAGTACAAGTATTTGGGTACATCCCTAGTACTCATGTCCGCGTGGGCATCCCAAAGGGGAAGTGGGAGGGGCCTGGCTTAATTTCAAGTGTGAACCATTCTGCACTTACCTGCAGCAGAACCCGGGGCTCTCTACTGGAAGCAATCTTTTGTCTGAGTAAATATATATATATATACACTAGCATAGATTGTGCCACCTGTCTACAATAGATCCCAATAGAAGTGGATTCTCCTGGTGTTTCATTGTGCCCGACCCAACATCCACAGTTCTTCCTGAATGGAGAATATTCTACAACCGTTGTTGTTGAAGTTGCCTTCGGACAGATGTGGTGACAGGATTCATCTAACCCGCTGAGTTGAGTCTTTTTAAGCTGAAATGACGAATGTCGAACAAACAAAACTTATCTTTAAAGTATTTAGTCTCGCTAGAAGAGGAACAGTTACACAGAGTCTGTGTGAGTGAGCCAGACAGTTATAAAGACCGTGTACAGGGGTTTAGAAAACAAAGGAGCACAGATACATACAGACATCCTGCAAAGAGGGCTTAGTGGTCAGCAGACATGCATCCTACGGTGTGGAACATGTAAACATAAGTACTTATGTTAATAAGTATTCATACACAACAGGGAAGAGGATGCACATGCTACTCAGGCAGCTGCTCCATGAACCACCTGTCTCTCGATGCAGGCCTTGATGGTTTTCTCAATAACAACCTATAGACCAGTTGACCTATCTAAGAATATAAGATACTCGTACTCAGCTGAGCCAACTAGCATGCAGATCTTCAAGCAGCATCAGTTTTCTTATTCAACTCTTTGCAGGAATGTTGAACTATTTCTTCAAACGAGACCTTGAATGAATATTTGGAAACCAGCCTGACCCGGGTCCAGGGTCGGGTCCGGGGTCAGGTCCAGTAACAAAACAGTCCCCAAAACCTGACAGTGGCTGTAGGATTTAAAGCCAGAATCAGACGAGCAC
>JACSYO010002119.1:62500-142820 GCA_016806645.1 Ophiodon elongatus
ATGTTGACAGTATTTTCTGATTTATGGAGTCAAACAAAGAGATATACAAAATTCCCTCTGTAAAAACCTTCAACTCTAATATTTCAAGAAGATGAAACAAGAATTTTGAACCTGGCTTTATCTTCTGGAAATGCATGCAAATCAGCACATATTTAACAAGATAATGCCTCAATTGCAAATTTAAACATAACATGTTCAGAAAACTTGTAATACAAAAAAGAATTGCCTTAATGTGAGTCATCAGATGGGGAAGTTTCTATTCGATAAGAAAATGAGAATGAAACATGACGACAGAGAGAGAAATATCCGGAACAAGAACCAGTTAAAAGGAGATTTTCTCTGCCAGTCATTCTCGTTTAAACTCCTCCAGGGAGTCGCTCAGGATCGAGAAAGTGGAATAAAACCGAGTGATGAATCTCAAGGCCAAGATTCTCCTGGAGGACGAATAAAAAGCTCTTTCATTTGCAGCCTGAGAAAACAGCTGACGCACCGATCACTTCTGTAATAAATCAGTCAAACTGCGTCGTGCTTTGTATCAGAAATTCTGCATTGTGTTTGAAATAGTTATTTAGTTGTGTTATATGTGTATTTATTGTCTTAATGTTGGACTCTTTCTTGTGTTTGACTGTGAACACGTTGAGAGGCGATAATGTTCAAACAGAAGAGAAAGTAACTCACGTTAAAACCAAGTAATTTCACATTACAATGCATAGTTTAGATTCCTGTTTCTTTTTAAGATAAAGAGTGATGGTTTGGACATTTGGGTGTCATTTTTTTGTTCTTGTCTCTCGACGTAGCTCCAGAGACGGATGGCTGGCTAGTTAGCATAAAAAAAAAAGAAATAAAGAAATAGGCACTAAAATATTTAATACATTTTATATTTATCACAGAAAAAAAAATATTTTGTATTTCAATATTTTACCATTTTACTGACGGAGAATTGGAAGTATTGGACTGAAAAAGTAAAACAAACACACGGTTCACGATCATGATCCCCAGTGAATGATCTCCAATGATTTTGTAAACCTTGTCAACCTTTTTTCTAGCACCACCATCAGGCATATTTTAAATAATAAACATAAAAATCAGGCAGTACCATCCTAAAACAATTTTTTGCAGCTACATTTTTAGCTTCAAAAGAGCCTTTAGAGGCCTCTAGCGGGGCTTTAACATAAATACATATTGATTATTGGTGATTGGTAGCTTTAGTTTCACCATAATGCTAACATGCTCATAATGACAACGCTAACATGCTGGTGTCAAGAAGGTATAATGTTTAATACATTCACCATCTAAGTTTAGCATGTTAGTGTGCTAACATTAGCTAGACATTAGCACTAGAAACAAAGTATTTTTCATCCTGAAGGGAACACCGGCCCCAAATTTGAGGTCAATCCAATTGTTGCAGAGACATTTCCCTCAAAACCACAAAGGACAGCCTCAGGGTGGCGCTAGAGGACAAGTCAAAGGATCACTAAAGTCATCAGGTTTCTATCGTTTAGGGAGCATCAATGTCTGCAAACTATTTTGGACCAATTTATCTAGTAGGTGGCGAGATATTTCAGTGAAAAAGTGGAAACTTTGTCCACCAAAATCCTGAGGAATAATCCTCTGGGGGACATGAACATCGGTCCCAAATTTATTGGCAATCTATCCAATTATTGCAAAGACATTTCACTCAAAACCACAAATGAAAACCTCACGGTGGCGCTAGAGGACAAGTCAAAGGATCATTAAAGTTATCGGGTTTCATGGTCTGGGGAAGAAGTGGAAGCATTGACCTGCTGTTGGTGGTAAAGGAAACATTAGAAGATCACCAGTCTTTAGAATTAATTCTCCGGGGGACATGAATATCCGTCCTAAATTTCTTGGCAATCTAACTGATAGTTGCCGAGATATTTCAGTCCGGACTAAAGAGGTGGACCAACCGACCGCCATCAATAGAGCCACATGAGTAGAACTACTCACTTCCTCTTCTTCCTCCTCTTCTTCTTCCTCCCTGTGCTCCTCTCCAACCAGCATGGCCTGGGGTTCCTTCACCTGCTGCATGGCCGCCTCCGTCACCACCCTCAACTCCTACACCAAGACGGTGATCGAGTTCAGACACAAACGTAAGCTGTTCGAGCAGGGCCTCCGCGAGGAGCAGAACTACCTGGACCAGGAGGCTTTCCACTACTTCCGGGACCGCTCCCTCCAGTCCATCTCCAGCAGCGTGGAGGTCTACCCCGGCCACGGCGGAGCCAGATCCGGGCTCGTCGTCGGGGGCCCGGTTCCCGGTCCGGGACCGGGTCCGGGTCCCGGTCCCGGGCGAGGAAAGATGAGAGGCATGTCGGCCTCCGTGGACCTGGGGGAGAACACGGACTCGCTGGGGGAGGAGCAGTGCTGAGAATCCGTGAACGGGTTTCTTCCACCGAACACGAAAGCACAGCATTATTAACTCGTCGAGAAGAGGCGGAGTCACTGAAATTATTTAACTAGATGGATATTTTCTTTATATATTAACTAAAAATCAATATAAAGTGTGAAAAAGCAGAGAGATCTGTGAATTATCTCCCTCGTGGACGGAAAGAAGGTGTTCTCCAGCATAAGTCAAGGTGCTGTGTGTAGTATTTCAACATGGTTATTATCAATTTAGATGCATTAAAAGTGGGTCAGTCAGTAAACTGCTGTGGCCAGAAGTGGCAATTACAAAATAAAAGTGAATTCTGAAGATTAGCTGCAAAAGTAGAGATCCGTGAAATGTCAGTTACACAGAAATATCTACCGAAGTCCCAACCACGGGATTTATTTTTGGAAAAAAATATGTACAGTAGTCAACGGCTAGAGACAAATAATTACTTGATCCCGTTTGAATTGTGCTATGAATTACACGTATATTTGTCAAATTAAATGATAATTTTGCACGGCGAGAAAATCTTAGTTTGTCATTAAACTGTAGAAGTATAAGACCGTGAAAATACGTGATTAAAAAACCGAAGGAGGCGGGACTTAGCCTCTCTCTATAAGCTGTCAATCATACGGGGGGCCCTAATCAGACAGAGCATGCTTCGCAAGGGGGGAAAAGTGAGGCGTGCCGCACAGCTTTTATGTTGCTTCTGTTGTTGCTAAGCAACCAATGAAATAAGTGCTCACGAACTATGAACTGTACGCTTCCTAAAAGTTCTTAATACAGTTTAAATGAATGAAATCTCGAGAACAGCATTATTTCGCCTTTTTTTTTTTTTTTGCTTTTGTTGAGATCATCATCACAAACGACATCGGGCACTTTTTTTTAATGAAATCGAGGCGTTGAGGGCGCTCGTGCCAAAACGCAAGGCGCAAAGAGCGGGAAAACTCAAGGCACAAAGAGCGGGAAAACGCGAGGCGCAAAGAGCGGGAAACGCGAGGAGCAAAGAGCGTGAAAACGCGAAGCGCAAAGAGCGGGAAAATGCGAGGCGCAAAGAGCGGGAAAATGCAAGGCGCAAAGAGCGGGAAACGCAAGGAGCAAAGAGCGTGAAAACGCGAGGCGCAAAGAGCGTGAAAACGCGAGGCGCAAATAGCGCGAAAACGCGAGGCGCAAAGAGCGGGAAAACACGAGGCGCAAAGAGCGGGAAAATGCGAGGCGCAAACAGCGGGAAAATGCGAGACGCAAAGAGCGTGAAAACGCGAGGCGCAAATAGCGTGAAAACGCGAGGCGCAAAGATTGGGAAATGCGAGGAGCAAAGAGCGTGAAAATGCGAGGCGCAAAGAGCGGGAAAACGGGAGGCGCAAAGAGCGGGAAAACGCGAGGCGCAAAGAGCGGGAAAATGGGAGGCGCAAAGAGCGGGAAAACGCGAGGCGCTCAGCGACCCAGAAGCAGCGAGCGAGACGCTTCACTCTTGTTGAAAACAATTACAAAAGCCGCACTTCGTCTGATCTGACGGGCGTAGCGGGAAAACCCCGCCGACTTAACTGCGCTTTTTATTTGTAACGGGAGGAACATGTTACATTTATGCCATAGATGTATTCTAGAGCAGCGCAGATTACGACCCAAAAAAGTTAGACAGTTGACATGAGAAGAGAGTGTGGGTGGAGAAACTGCTGTGATGTGTTATGCATGCTGTCACGCGGGAAACAAACTTCATGGGAATTGTAATTGTTGTTCAACTCTGTTATAAATCATGAAGTAGATATGAGAAATGGGTAGAGACCCACAGGAACATGTGCCACATTTCAGGAAGAAAGTAAAACAGTGAGAAGTAAGAGGACTTCAGCTCTTTATAAACCAGCATCTAGTGGCCATTAGAAGAACTGCAGCTTTTTTACTGATGATTTACAGTCTGGATGGTGTCTCTCATCTTTTCCTCTGGTTTCTCAGAACAAACAGACTGATTCAGAGGTCAGAGAACAAAATACTACACATAGCACTTTTAAACAGGTTGTACAAAGCCGAGCCCTATTTATGACGCTGAATGTGAAAACTAGTGTTAAGAGTTATTATTAAAAGCTACATGTCCTGTTAATTTTTTCAGCCTTGTTGATCCTGGAGAGTAACAACAGAACATGTTTGAATGGCAAAGTTTCTTCAGTCCTTTCATATTTAATTTGAGACTGAAAGCACAGATTAGTCTGCTGCTCTGTTCCTGTTCTTCTGATTCACTTTATGAAGGTGTAGGTGTGAATATTTGCCTCTGTTTGACAATTGTTAATGTTCGAAATATAATTGCAGTCGCAAATGCACATACTGTGAAGGGACTATATCTATATAACAACACACCAGGCCTCAGGAAGCCCTGTGAAGTCTTCCTCTAAACAAACACATTTATATGCAGTGTTTTTCTCAGTGTGTATCACCGAGGTCTAACAAAAGTGTTTAATGTATTTCCCCTCCTCATAAAACATTTAAAGTACTTTTCAATCCTCTTTTCTCCTGTTTTTGTGTCCAAATGACGAATGGGGACAACAGTTTTTTTTTAAACTGGTCCAGTATTGAAGGAATGTAATGTAATAGCTCGGTCCACTAAAGGTTGCTTGTTGTTGCCGCTGACAGGCTCAGATTGTTATTATAACAATAGTGTTATATTATAAATGTCTGACAACATAAAGGAGAAAGCCCTGCAGAGACATTAAACCTTTTTATTTTCCTTTCTGTTTGGTATTGCATCATGTGACTTGTTGCTGGAGTGTAAGCGTCATGTATTTGATTTGTGTGAAATGCCTCCGAGCACTAGGTTGTGTTTTCGAAACGTCCTTTGCCAATTTAAGTTTGTGCTAATAATCGTAGGTGGAAAAGGAGCAGTTTTTAACTGTGCTCGGTTATCATCGTATGGCGTTATCAGGCGGCGACCTCCGGTTCTGCCAAGTGAGGCCAATGCGGGAGTGTTTTAAAACTTGCATTCTCTCTCTTGACCACCAGGGGGCGACTCCTCTGGTTGTATAGAAGTCAAAGCTTCATGTGTTAAAGCTGCATTCTCTCTCCTGACCACCAGGGGGCGACTCCTCTGGTTGTATAGAAGTCAAAGCTTCATGTGTTAAAGCTGCATTCTCTCTCTTGACCACCAGGGGGCGACTCCTCTGGTTGTATAGAAGTCAAAGCTTCATGTGTTAAAGCTGCATTCTCTCTCTTGACCACCAGGGGGCGACTCCTCTGGTTGTATAGAAGTCAAAGCTTCATGTGTTAAAGCTGCATTCTCCCTCCTGACCACCAGGGGCGACTCCTCTGGTTGTATAGAAGTCAAAGCTTCATGTGTTAAAGCTGCATTCTCTCTCCTGACCACCAGGGGGCGACTCCTCTGGTTGTATAGAAGTCAAAGCTTCATGTGTTAAAGCTGCATTCTCTCCTGACCACCAGGGGGCGACTCCTCTGGTTGTATAGAAGTCAACGCTTCATGTGTTAAAGCTGCATTCTCTCTCCTGACCACCAGGGGGCGACTCCTCTGGTTGTATAGAAGTCTATAGAAAATGACTCTACTTCTCTCTTGATTTATTCCCTCAGTAAACATTGTAAACATGAGTTTATGTCTCAATCTCTAGTTTCAAGTCTTCAATACAGCATGATGTTCATTTAGTAAATTATGGTCCATTTAGAGTCAAACAGACCATAAAGCAGGGGATGCTTTAGGGGCGGGGCTACAGGGTGATTGACACAAACCAATGGGTGACGTCACGATGACTACGTCCACTTCGTATATACTGGAGGTGTTACTCTTATTAGTTTTGTGACCAAACTTATTGGAAAGGACTTACGTACAGGAAAGGGGAAAATAAATACATATGATATGATATGCATATATATGCAGTATCGTCTAAACAATTCAGATAAATAGCAGCTGAAGTACAGAACGAGACTTCTTCTTGAAGACAGACAATAACAAACATGCGAAAGGAAAAGAAGACGGTGTGATTTCTCCATAATGAACTGAGCCTGTCAGGAAGAAGCACTTTTAGTGGACGTACATTGACGGTGAGGAACCGGCGATGACATCACGGCCTTTTAGGAGCTGCAGCCTTCTCCTTCAATCCTGGACCAATTAGTAGTCAGATACAAAAACATGGGCTGAAACTACCACTGTACTCTTTCCTGCTTTCTTTTACAGTCACATCTGTATTTGATAGCTTGGTTTTCTGCAGTTCGTGTGTGATGGTGTTCGTCACTCGTGCTCATGCAGGTAAGAAGCTGATCACCAACTGTGTTTTACATTTTTCTCTTGAGCGCGAAACAAAACTCCAGATTAGTCCCGGCCTGTTGTGTGAGTTGTGAACTTGTGAAGAATATTTAATCGGCTCAGTAGTAGAAAGTTCTACTAGCTTTTTGTGCAGGTTTCTGTCCAGGTGGACCCTGTCCAGGTGAACCCAGGTGAACCCTGTCCAGGTGAGCCATGACCAGGTGAACCCTGTCAGGTGAACCTTGTCCAGGTGAACCCTGTCCAGGTGAACCCTGTCCAGGTGTATCAGACTGTCCCTTCTCCTCGCTCTGTAGTTCCTCCCTAACTCCACTGATTTCCAACAGCAGGACTTCAGCAGAAGCTTCTTATTTTTTACTCTTCGTGACCTTTTTTTTTTTACATTTTATTGCATCGAGTGTATTAACGATCGCGGCAGAAATCTGCACCTGAAATGAGCCATTTATGACAAATTAGTGAGGAGAGTTCTCTGAATCTGACTTTGAACACTCTGACGAGGCCCACGGTTTAACGTAAGAGAGGTTTAGAATGAGAGTAACGACACATTGTCTTTATTCTGTCCGTCTCCGTATATATTTAGAAGCAGTGGAGGAGCAATCCTTCCACATGTAGTTCGACTGTTTTTAAAAAAGGGCTTCGGGCAAATATTGACACCATGCACCCGTAAAGTATATCATTGGAGCACAAAGCAAAATATAAAGGGTTCCACTCTTCAGTCTCTTCCATAAAACACATTTCATGTTGACAGTTCTTTGTGTTGGCTGTGGATTATACGTTCTTTTAGGGGGGGGGGGGGTCAAACACATGACTGACAGCTCCATCACCCAGAGGTCAGAGGGTCAAAGCTCTCAGAAACACCGTGTCCTCGGGCAGGCGGCCGAAACCTGCTGCAGGGCGGCGTTGACCTCCGACCTCTCTGAAGATGAAATGCATAAATGTTCTCTTAAGGGGAGGCTCGCTCGGCCACCCACATAAATCCTAACGGCGACTGGGTTTCAAAAAGAAAAAAGCTGAAATTGAGCGTCTGCGTTGGCGGCCGACACCCAGAGATCAGAGCGAGAGATGTTTCTCTTCAGGTGAAGTAAATATTTAAAAAGGGAATCTGTGAACGTCTATGTTTGAAGGCCTGAAGAGAAACGGATTTATTGAACATGACGCAACGGCTCAAAAGAAGTCTTTCTTCTTCCACTGCGGGAACTTTGAGCTTCTCATAACCCAAACTGAAGAATCTTCACATTCTTTATTGTACGATGTAAATTATTCAGCAGGGAGTTTTATCTGCAACGGTATTTTAGATCTTATGAATCTACTGTCAAAAATTATCAAAAATGATATTTACCGGCAGTTCACAACCTCAATTTTACTGGAACAATTTAGTTAAACTATTAAAATACTGCAATCTGTGGTTTACAGAGACGAATACATAACGAGGCAGGTAAGCATGCACGATGGAATACTTTTCATTTCTAAACACTCATCCTGCGTTATTAATCATATTTTAGTTTTGAGTTTTATCTCCTGCAGTTATATCTGTAATTTAGTCCCACGATCAAAGCGAGTGAAGACCGGAGGAAACCGAAGCCCGTAACCATGGCGACGGGTTAAATTTGGGGTCGTTGGGTTCAACCCGGGCCGCGTCGAGGAAGAAGAGGTTCCCAAACGCGTCGTTTTCTGCCACCAGGAAGTGGTTTGTTGGGGTTGAGCAGCAGCGAGGCATCATGGGAGTTCTTCTTCTCTCCGCTGATTAAAACACTGAATAAAGTCGTTCTCCACGCTGACGTTTGCTCGGCTTGTTTCTCTAATAACTTAAGATCCAAACGTCCGATGGCTAAAATCCTTCATCCGGTTAATCTTAAAAACAACCAAGATCTAAACCGTGTATCGTAAAAAAAAAAAAAAGGGGCTTAAAAATGGATAAAAAGTCAATTTATGACAGATTCCACAACCACAAACCTTTTTAAAAGGTATGACGCCCTCGACAGGCGACCAAATGAAACGCACCCTTAACTTGATTCAAATTACAGATTTCTCACATTTGGGATCAAATAAGAACACAACGACATGAACGACGTAGTTCTTGTCATTTTGAGACATTTTTACGTGGAAAAGTTACATTTAAATGAACATGAAACAGACTTGATCACTTTGGCTTTATGCATTTAGAAAAACAAACTAAGGAGGATAACCTCACCACCGTGTCATGTGACGTCCAGGTGTTTAAATACCAGGAGGACATTCACACCGAGACGGACAGAAACCAGCGTCTTCTCCTGGAAGCTGACGCTCCGCCCGGGAGTCTTCGTTACGTAACGCCCGGCGGATTGTAAACAGATTAAATTGGCTGCAGAGCTGCAGAAGTAACGAGGAGTTTTTTTGGGGGGCCGACGTAATCCAGACTCAAGGTTCTAAATCCCCGAGCTGCCTGTCTGTAAACCGCTGGTTGGTGGCAGCTCATGAATCCTCTCTGTACGCAGATGTAAACACGGTGACGACTAAAATATCCGATTGAATGTATTTACTTACATATATTTATGTATAACACATTCTGTTTCCTGTCTTTTTTTCCTCCAGCACACATATATATATATATATATATATATATATATATATATACACATCTGAACATCACACAAGGTCATGAACTTGTTTAATCTGTGCGTCCTCCAGGTGACTTACCTTGACACTCTTAATATTATTCAATCAATTAAGTGAATTATTAACGAGCATTACAGCCTCGTTAGAGCGAACCATAGCCGTGTATAAGAAGTGGATGGGAGTGATGTCACTCATTGCTTTGCTAACTGACATTTTGACGTCTCGAGTTTGGCGATTTGGCCGTCGCCATCTTGGTTTTCTGCAACCAGGAAGTGACCGTGTGTGGACCGAGGAGGAGGGACGTAGTGACGCCGAAACGTCTCTGGTAGAGACCTGTCAATCACCTTGTAGCCCCGCCATAAAGAAAAGCATTAACTTCAATCGGCCGCCTGGACTGGACGAAGCTGCTTTGTGACTATTATAAATTGGAATACTAACTTACGCCTCATGAAATTTCTCCTGCCTCCAAATTTGTGTTGAATTCTATAATTGTGGCCATGAAGGAGATCCTTAATATATCATCAAACAGCTGTTATCAATGTAAAGATATAGTGGAGTAACGTCTACGAGAGCAGAGAAGGAAGTCTCTCTCCCTCTTGTGTGTTGTTGTTTTTTTTAAGATGTGCGTCTTCATTGGAACCAATGGGCTTGGAGCTGAGCGCCATGAGACAGGAAGTCAGAAGGTTCTTCTGGACAGAAAGTTGGAGGAGATACAGGAACTAAAACGTATTTCTAAAAACATTTAAGACGAGAAATAGGCAACGCAGTAACAGAGTATTGATTCATATTCACTCAGCGCTGCTGCCTTGTGATCGATGGACCTCATTTGCATAAAGTTTGAGATTATGCAGATGATGCAATCTTTCACAAACCACCTAAAAACATTGTTGTTTTTTACGAGGTCCATTCTGGTAATTTGTGCACAGAAATTATTAACTCAAGGAAACAAATTAAGTCGCGTGAGGGCAGAAGTTATTACTATAAAATCACAGTTATAGTTCGTAAACATGAGCTACAAAAACGAAATCGCCGCTGTTTTCTGGAACTTTTCTGATTTGTAGAGACCTCGAAAGATGAATCAATAGCTCCATGCTGACCAGCAGTTATGGATTCCATTCCCTCCCATCTCTTACAGATGTGGCGCTCTGATCCATAACACATCCATCGTGATGAATGGACTCTGGAGATGCAGAGCGGGAAGATTAGCCGAGCAGTTAAAGCTTCTGTTTGGCTGCTTCGCTGGACGTTGTAAATGGAGGTGGAGGATTTATGACGACAGAGAGACGGAGAAGAGGGTCAGCCTTCCCCGTTACGACATGAAGCGCTGCTCACTGACCCGGCAGGGCGGGAAGCTCATCTGCAAGAGATACGGGACGCAGCGCCACATCTTTTTTATATTTATACGTCAAACATTAGTTAAACACTTAACTCATCACCTCCAGCTGTTCGTCTTCACGGGTACCGAGCAGACGCCCCGTTTTAAATGCTAAATGTTAAATATTTTCCAAGATGGCTGTTGGAGAAATATCAATATGCTCATTGATTTTACATCCAGGTGACCCTCATTATAAAGTTCACGTCTTCAGATTCACTCGAATGAAGTGATGAACTGTAGCACTTTCATTTGGAGATGCTTCAAATGTCAGCGCTATATCTTTGACCTTTTATCAATCATGTAATTTGTGTTATCACAATTTTCTCAGCTGTAATTTAAAATGTTGAATGTTACTATATATATAATATATGTTACTAATACTAACATACAACAAACCCACAGCGTGCACAAGAAAGAAAAACGTACAAACCCAGTTGGATTATTTTTAGTTTCACAATTCAGGTTGCAGATTAAAATCATTACACGATCCTATTTTAGGCTAAATCCAGCCTTGTGGCACATAAATGAACTGCAGTGAATTGGCTGTTGGACAGAACCAATCATTTCAAATAGCAATTTCTGTGTCTACGTCTTTTAAAAATGCCACATGAATAAATTTCTGGGTTTGTTCTGGATACTAATTTTGGCAAGCGAAGAACAGGCTTTAAACAAAATGTGCATAAATAAATGAACAGCCGAATTATGGAGCACCTTCTTGAACAACCGAATGCTGAACAACGCCGTAGAAGCAACGCAATGTTAGCAACCTGTCACTCAAAGTGGCCACGCCCATGAATAATCCAAATGTGAAGCCTTAATATAATTCAAAAGGCTGAGTTATATAAAAATTCACCCCCTTAAAGTTTTCATGAACAGGGATATTATATGTTATACTAGGCTGTAAACATGTTTATTTCTACTGTAAAGTTGGGGATTTTATCATAGAGGTCTATGGGGATCGACTCGGTTTGCATGCAGCCTCAAGTGGCCATTTGAGGAACTGCAGTTTTCTGTTTCGGCTATATTTTTCTGTTGCTGCTTGTTGTAAAAACCAAACTGGCATATTATCGCCTTTAAGAATTAAACTGCGAAACCAAAACCACAATGAAAACGATAAATCTCTTGTTTAATCCCTCGATAAAATAACTTCCTACTCGATGCACGGTGCACTTGCAGCGTCCAAACAATGACAGGACCTTTGTCTGGCACTAAGTGCGTGTCAGTGTCAGTCCTTGGAGAATACATTAGATGCATATTTGTGTGCTGCTGCTGGGCTTAATGGGGCTTGATGATAGCGATGCTTCATCTCAAGGTGGACCTGCATCTTTTCAGTCTGTACAAACAGCTTCGCGCTGTATGACCTTCTCTATTAGCAACGACACGGCAATAAACAAGAGCTTTTATTCACTGAGGTTGGTTGTTCATCACTGGGTGTTGTTTGCAGAAAATCTGGCAACAGTGAAACAAATACATCGGTCACAGAACATCCACAAGAAGGCGGGAAACGGGTTATTTTTCATCATCAGAAAATAGGAGGCATTTATAATGATACGATTAATTTCCAATGGGACATCGCAGGGATCAATACCCTTTATTCTGATGAATTGAACTGCCCATTCTCCACCCCGGCCTCTCGGAGGCTGATCAATGCATAACAGATCTCATTAATGGTGACATTTCATCTATCTGACCAGCGAAGCAACTGAAGCTCCAGCAACGTCTCGCGGCAGGTCGGGGAAAAGTCAAAAATCAATTGGTTGCGATGTACACGGACACAAATTGCTTTTGTTTTTGTTCGTGTTGCAGTTGCCAAAAAATAATGCCAATGAAAATAACTTCGGATCTTCTTCTTTGTGGTGGACACATGAATTAAATGCATGTGACAAAGCAACCGTCAGAGCAAGTGACGTAGTATCAAATATCCAAAAAGTCACCTCATGGCGGGTCAGAGGGGAGATGGGTCCAACAAACAGGACTTCTAACCCAGAGAGAGGAGTTCCACACCGTGTGTGGTTTTGTTGCCTAAACCTAACTGTTGTTGGTTTTGTTGCCTCAACCTAACTGTTGGTGGTTTTGTTGCCTCAACCTAACTGTTGGTGGTTTTGTTGCCTAAACCTAACTGTTGGTGGTTTTGTTGCCTCAACCTAACTGTTGGTGGTTTTGTTGCCTCAACCTAACTGTTGTTGGTTTTGTTGCCTAAACCAAAGACATTTACTCTGAAAGCCAACAACTCGTTCCTCAGAAGCTCGCTGGCGTCCGTGTTAAAGTTTTAGTTTTTACTCGAATGAGGACGATTAAAACAACCAATTTAATTAACTGGAAAAAAACAATCCAATCAGCAAAAATTAACTCAAATTGAACTAAAAACAAAGGGCTGTTACATGAGTTCATTTATTTATTGAGAACAAAGAGCAGAGTCTTTATTTTATTTGCCAAGTATTGGAAAATGGAAATTATTTTTTTCCCACAGAATGATGACCAAATAGTTTCTTGACTCTTGTTATTTTGATGTTAATTATGACTTGACGTTAGATATTTAAATTGTGTAATTAATTATTGTAAACATTGAATTGGAGGAGAATTAAAAAAAAAAAGGTGCATGATGAGAGAAAAGAGCAGTTGAGGACTAAATACTCGTCTTTATTCTATTTGCCATAAATTGGAAAAATGTCCACCTAATTATGACCACATTGTTTCACAATCTAATTTGAGTAAATCCTAATGTGTGGAGAGAAAAGAGCTGCGGGGCGGTTTAACATCCTGATGAATCCCAAAGGACGAGTCAAAGTCGCGGATCTCGTTCATTAAAAGTGGGACTTTTTTTACCAGACTGCTCGCGGTGCTTATCAACTGTAAAACACGCCGCCGGGTACGCAGCTTTTATTGGAGAGGAGCCGGTTGTATATCACCCCCCTTTAAACTCCACCTCGGGGACGTGCCTCTGGAAGGCGTCCGCGTTGCTGTGATTTGTGTCCCTCTCCAGTTTATTGTCATTGACTGTTTTTTTTATTTATTTTTATATCACGCATCTGTTTTTTTTTTTTTTGTGTTACGCAACAGGTTGTCGCAGAGGCCAGAGACGGAGCCATAAACATCCTCGGTGTTCCTGTCCAACACAAATAAAGCCCCTCGGTGTCCCGTGTGTTCAGAATAAATGGTAAACACTTAATACTGCTGCGCACACATTTTCCCTCTGCAGCAGCCGGCGTTCCCACCAGGAAAGTACCGGATCACGAACACGGTATTAAAGGAAAGCACAACGATGGCCGAAGAGCAAAACCTCCTATCTGAGAAAGGCACTTTTTTTGAGAACACTAAAAAATAACTTGTTGTTTTCTTGCAGAATGCTATTTGTTAAGGATACCCAATCATATAAAATTACAAAAAAAATAAATATATATATATATGCAAAGTGTAGATAGGAGGTTATTCAGACTTTTCCTGGATCATTTTGCAGATCGGAGGTTTTGGCCATCGACATGCGATGTGATGGAAACTGATATTTCTGTGACCTAAAGTTGATGGTTATTATTCAGGAGGGAAGCTATGATTGACACGTCTGTGCTCGAACAACGGTTCAGATGATATCAACGAAAGTCCAGCAACACTTCCACACGTTACATGAATAGTCTTTTCAAAATAAACTTCCATCTTCATGGGAAACAACTTAGTTAGGTTTAATAAAAGATGATTAAATACTTAGTTAGGTTTAATAAAGATGATTAAATACTTAGTTAGGTTTAATAAAAGATGAAATACTTAGTTAGGTTTAATAAAAGATGAAATACTTAGTTAGGTTTAATAAAAGATGAAATACTTAGTTAGGTTTAATAAAGATGAAATCCTTAGTTAGGTTTAATAAAGATGATTAAATACTTAGTTAGGTTTAATAAAGATGATGAAATACTTAGTTAGGTTTAATAAAGATGATGAAATACTTAGTTAGGTTTAATAAAGATGGTGAAATACTTAGTTAGGTTTAATAAAGATGATGAAATACTTAGTTAGGTTTAATAAAAAGATGAAATACTTATTAGGTTTAATAAAGATGATGAAATACTTAGTTAGGTTTAATAAAGATGATGAAATACTTAGTTAGGTTTAATAAAGATGATGAAATACTTAGTTAGGTTTAATAAAGATGATGAAATACTTAGTTAGGTTTAATAAAGATGGTGAAGTCCCTGCAGTGTGAGCTTTTATGCTCTTTATAGTTCCTCGTTCATGGTTAGGTGGATAACATACAAAATATTTTTTACGCAATATCAATGAATTACGGCGTGTTGTTTTTCTTGCTGGAGGACAGCCGGCTGTGTTTCAGTTACGTTTCTTCAAATCGATTCGTATCACTGTGGAAGGCCACAGGATAAAAAATACTCTTCCTGTTTGCAACACAAGACTTTGATTTCACAAACTCGTTAAATTTTGATACCGAAGCACAAGGCACCCTTTAGCGTCGGTATGAGACGTTCAATGTAAAACCCATCTGCTTCATGATCGTAGTAAATGTAAATGATTTAGTTTAAAGACCAGAAAAACCAAACACAGGACTTTCAACCTGGCCAACAGACCCTCCAGAGCTCCGGGAGGCTTCCTGGCTCCTTAACTGGACGATTACTTTGAGGTTGCATCAGGGAGCGACAGCCCTTTGATGCGCTGAGTGTTGTATTATTTAACCACAGAAGAGCATGAAAGGTCAAAAAGAGAAAGTGCATAAAGTCTATCCTGAAAGCAGAGGATTTATACGAGTAAAAGCTGTTTTTTAAAGCTGCAGTTTTACATTTCTGGCCACTAGGGGGCAGAAAAACCCACCTGCCTTTACTGTGTTTTCCCCTAACCTAACCAAGTAGGTTAGGGGAAAGGGGAAAAGAACCAATGAGGAGACAGAAGAAGAAGAAGAAGAAGAAGAAGAAGAAGAAGAAGAAGAAGAAGAAGAAGAAGAAGAAGAAGAAGAAGAAGAAGAAGGGAAAAATAACCAATGAGGAGAAAGAAGAAGAAAAAGAAGAAGAAGAGGAAAAGCACCAATGAGGAGACAGAAGAAGAAGAAGAAGAAGAAGAAGAAGAAGAAGGGGAAAATAACCAATGAGGAGACAGAAGAAGAAGAAGAAGAAGAAGAAGAAGGGGAAAATAACCAATGAGGAGAAAGAAGAAGAAGAAGAAGAAGAAGAAGAAGAAGAAGAAGAAGAAGAAGAAGAAGAAGAAGAAGAAGAAGAAGAAGAAGAAGAGGAAAAGAACCAATGAGGACACAGAAGAAGAACTGAACTTTTTGTTTCACGCGGGATTCGAACACCGGTCTCTTGAGTAAAAGTCCCATGTTAGTTTGACCCGTCTATCTCACTTCCCATCGTCCCATTGTTGACTGAACAAATCTAAACACCCGGGGAGAGAGAACGGGATGAAATCTGCATATTTGTAAATGTATTAATTAATTTAATTTATTGTTTTATGGTTTTATCGGTGACAGATATCAGACACAAAGTGACACAAACAAAGAAGACCGACGTAAAGACAACAACATGAAGCAGGTACGATGACGTAGGTGAGGAAATTATACGATATTAGATCGGGTGTTTGAATGCATTTACCAAAGAGTCTTCTCTCCGTGACAGTAACGAATATCACCCCCTCCCTTTAGAGCCGGGGGAATCAGCCGAGTACACCGAAGCCGTGCGGGCTGCAGACCTTGACTTGGGAAAGTTAATGCGTTATGTAAATCAGGGTCCTCACGAGTGTCGGGGAGCAAACGTGAGTTGTGTTTGTCATTCATCAACAGACCCGGCAGATTGCGTGGACCCCGTTCAGACGGCCGTCCGAATACCTGATGTGTGTGTGTGTGTGTGTGTGTGTGTGTGTGTGTGTGTGTGTGTGTGTGTGTGTGTGTGTGTGTGTGTCTACTGAATTTACTTGATAAAAAAACAAATAAATAACAGTGAATGTGTTTTTAGGTCGACTGGCGGCTGGCGGAGCAGCTGCCTGGGCTTGATATAGAGCGTAATGAATGGACAGCACACACATTTTAATTACAGCTCCGTTGTTGTGACGGTTTGGGAATCGAGTGTTTGTGATCAACAGGTGGTTTTATTCCTGCATGTCCCCGATGAACCCCGTCTCCTAACAAATTATATTCCCTGCAACTAAACATTATTCATAATCACGCTTTGAGTTTTAAACAGTTTAACAGTCACCGATTGTCATCTTTTAGGGGGGAAAACATCATGCATGGGCTTAAAATAATACAGTTAGGTTTAGGCAACAAAACCACGTACTTGGGTTGAGAAAAACGGGAAGTGTCTTAAAACTTGCATTCTCTCTCCTGACCACCAGGGGGCGACTCCTCTAGTTGTATAGAAGTCAAAGCTTCATGTATTAAAGCTGCATTCTCTCTCCTGACCACCAGGGGGCGACTCCTCTGGTTGTATAGAAGTCAAAGCTTCATGTGTTAAAGCTGCATTCTCTCTCCTGACCACCAGGGGGCGACTCCTCTGGTTGTATAGAAGTCAAAGCTTCCTGTGTTAAAGCTGCATTCTCTCTCCTGACCACCAGGGGGCGACTCCTCTGGTTGTATAGAAGTCAAAGCTTCATGTGTTAAAGCTGCATTCTCTCTCCTGACCACCAGGGGGCGACTCCTCTGGTTGTATAGAAGTCAAAGCTTCATGTGTTAAAGCTGCATTCTCTCTCCTGACCACCAGGGGGCGACTCCTCTGGTTGTATAGAAGTCAAAGCTTCATGTGTTAAAGCTGCATTCTCTCTCCTGACCACCAGGGGGCGACTCCTCTGGTTGTATAGAAGTCAAAGCTTCATGTGTTAAAGCTGCATTCTCTCTCCTGACCACCAGGGGGCGACTCCTCTGGTTGTATAGAAGTCAAAGCTTCATGTGTTAAAGCTGCATTCTCTCTCCTGACCACCAGGGGGCGACTCCTCTGGTTGTATAGAAGTCAAAGCTTCATGTGTTAAAGCTGCATTCTGTATTTCTTCATTGAAAGAGGAGCGAAGAAGATGGAGAAGATGTTTTTCGCTCAACTCACTACTGGTTTCGGTTGGAGTTTGATTGACAGATGCTTCATCCAATCCCCTGCCAAGTATCTTTTTCTTTAAAGTGCCTGCCCTTTTCCTAACAGGGAGAATATTTCCTCTTATTTGAGTTGATAAAAACTCCAGTGAGCAGCTGCTTTAGAGCCTTTTTTTAAAAAGTGAAACCACATGTTTGTGTTTTTAAAGATTCTCGTCCTCAGTAGTGACCGCAGACGGGAAGTCAGACAGCATCCAGGGCAGTTTAGTCATATTTCATTATAATTTTAGAGCTCAGCTGGTTGGAGATGAAACCGTGATGCGTATTTAAAAACTCTCTCAGAAGAAAAGAGAATCCTCCAGACTTTAAGCAACATGTTGCCAAGGCTGTGCAGCAACATGTTGCCAAGGCTGTGCAGCAACATGTTGCCAAGGCTGTGCAGCAACATGTTGCCAAGGCTGTGCAGCTGAAGCCTCCTGAGACTCTGCGTGAAATGTCAGTTAAATGTCAGGAGCGACAGCTGGCGGGGAGATATTAGAGATCTGTTCTCACCCCCGAGATGAAAGAGGAGGTCACGCTGAATTATTGGCTTTAAAATAAAAAAGCCTGGTTTCTAATGGACCATATAAACACCGCGTGTGATCCCCATGCAGCGTCACGCACACACCGAGGGCCATGAATTAGATTTTACTGACATCTCATGGCAAATCTGTATCATTACATATGAGCTCAAACTGGGACCGAAATATCTCAACTTTTCCTTTCAGTGCGCACCAGAACGTTTTGGGATCGTGGTGATGTTTTATTTGAATAACTTAGTGTTAAATGCACAATAACAAGGTGTGTGTGTATACACGGCACTAGGTCCAGTTTAATATAAAACACTATGTTATAATATATATATATATATATATGTATATACATATATATATATATATATATATATATATATATACATATATATCTTTTTTTTTTTTTAAATTAAATAGAGGACATATATATATATATATGTCCTCTATTTAATTTAAAATATATATATATATATATATATATATATAGTAGGCCCCTGCTCCATCTCTCTAGTTTGGGGTCTTTAGCCTGAAATAGAGAATAATAATAATATATATCATCAGCAGATTTATCCTTTAATAAACTGAAGTTTTTCTTTAACGTGAGAACCAATATTAATATCGGACGTCAGCTTCTATTTGCATGCCGACTGAGAACGTTTGCATGAAAGGAGGCCGTAAAAAAAAAAAAAGAATCCACTTTTCTTTCTCGTCACATTTCCGTCTGTACATAAAACATACCGCCTGCTCCCGTTAAAACCGGATCCCGAGCTATTGTCCATCGGGGAGGAAAGTTATTAAGAGGATTGTTGATACTGAAGCAGGATTTAAGGTGGCGGATCACGTTAAAGCCGCTTAAGGGGGAATTACACGGATACAGAAGGTTTGAGAGGTTAAAGAGCGTTTAGAGACGCTTCTGTGTGCTTTGGAATCTTTAACCAAATTAGCTAAAGTCAACAGGCAGCGGGCTTCTTATCCTATTATGGTTGGGCCGTCTCCACCGGAGGTTTGGAATTTGAATATCAACGTTATGTAATGTGTGCCGGCTCCAGCTGACACCGGCAGGAGTTTAAATACCAGCAGATAGTTCAGTTATCTTTAGGATTCTGGCTTTAAAAATTAAATAAAAGGCAGGTTGAAATACTTCGTTTTTTCTTTTGTAACGCGTCTTCTTTCAGACGAGTGGAAAGAAAACATTCATTTTACTTCTTTGTTTGTTTACGTCTGTAGATTTCTACTAAATTCAACAAAAGTTACCATTAGATGCCTCATTTGCATATTTAAACATAACATTACAGAAAACTTGTAATACAATAACTCCTCCTCTTAATGTGAGTGATGAACTGGTGAAGTTTCATGGTGATATCTACTCATTAATGTTTTGACCCTCTTCACCTGTAGAGTCTTCTTCATGTCTGTAATTTAACTAAACATCTCTTTAATAAATGAGTTTGTTCTCAGACTCTGATCCAGAAATCTCCACTTCAGTAGCTCTTACATCACCAAACTTTACTCTTTACTTCTGGAAGATTCTGGAGCTTTCTACAGAGGGGTTTGTTCACATATCATTCAGAGCCTCATTTATACTACATTTATTACTAAAAACAGAGTGAAAATAGTTATTTTTAAGGATGTTGACAGTATTTTCTGATTCATGGAGAGAAACTAAGAGATGAATCATAAACTCTCTTTGTAGAAACCTTCAACTCTAATAAGTCAATAAAATGAAAGAAGAATTTTTAACCCGTCTTTTATCCAAAGTTCACGTTTATGTTCTGGAAATGTATGAAAATTACGATATTTCATAAGATGCGTATTTAATTAAATCTCCATCATCCTTTTGGTGGTTTTGTTGTACTTGTACACTGTTATCATGCTCATTAGTACAGCTTGGTGACGTCACTTTTCATTATATATTTCCCCATATTCTTTTTATTTATTTGTGCAAACGATTAGTGTTTAATGTTACACCTGTGCTCTTTTAAAGCGACCGTGAATATGAATATATATGAATGACCTTGGTGACCTTTTGGTGCCATAATCAGTTTTCTTTATTGTGTTTGTCCAATTCCCATCAGCCTCAAATGTACTTTGTGTTTAATTATCAAACAGACATTATATCTGCATCAGCTTGTTAACAACAGTCACTCAAACATAAGGAGGGTCACGTGTCCTCGCTTTGAGGTGTTGTGCCTAAACACCAGACTTCATAGAGGAATTATCATATTTAAAAACAGAACAGGTGTATTTTTGATCTGCTTCGACTTAAATAGTGTTTACAAGCTATGAAATCATGTAGAAAGCCTTTTGAAACAAATCGGCTCGGTCACGTGATGTCTCTGATGCTACTGCAGCTGCTCCACCAGCTCAGAGTCCAGCTCAGAGTCCGGCTCACAGGCTGCAGGGTTCCGCCGCTTCTGGAGCTTCTGCTTCGGCCTGAAGTCCCCGGAGAGCCGCTCCCTCCGGAGCCTCTGCTCCCGCTGCCTCCTCAGCAGAGCCATGGTCTCCCTCCTCTGGTCGGCCATGGCCTCGTAGCGCCGCCGCTCCTCCAGCCTCTGCAGGAGAGCAGGCCCCGGACCCGGACCTGGACCCGGACCCGGACCCGGCGGCGGGGCGGCGCGCTGCTCGGGACCGGCGCTGCAGCCGCGCTGCAGCCGGGACACCGGCAGCCTCTGGCGGATGTCCGCGGACACCAGCCGGGACTCCGGCGGCGGCTGGAGCCACATCGAGCTCCACAGCAGCCGCGCGCGGGACACGTGCTCCGGCGAGGATCCGCGGAACACCGTGAACAAGTCATCCAGGAGCTCCTCCTCCTCGGGGGCGGACATTTTTAAATGTTAACAACAACAACAACAACAAAAACACTCAAAAATGAAGTGAAATGCACTGTTGATTGGCTGGTCGCCATGGAAACGAGGATGCCACGGCGAGCCTCTTCCGCGTAACCCTTTCAAAATAAAAGTAGTTCATTGGGGGGGCTACCTCATTGACCTTGGGGGTGAATTGGGGGAATGTGCATGAAACAAACCTATCTAAATATATAATCTAAAAGGCGGAATTATGTATTTATTAAACAAATTTGAGGTATTTACATGCTTTAAAATTTACATAATATAAACTCTCACTGTTTTTTTCTTTTTATACACTTCAGAAACACCTGTTCCTGTTTTTGCTAATATTCCAATAAAAATCCACTTAAAGTACTGATATAAATGACTGTGTTATGTTTTCAATGGATGGTGTTTAAACACTTTTAATGGTGTAAAACTGAAGTTTAACTTCATACCTTTCGAACTGAACATAATTATTATCTTTAGCTTTGCTTTTACCAGAGGAAAAGTGTTGTTCCTGCTTTCTCTCATCAAAGTCCCTTTCCTATAGTATTTAGACATTTAACGACTATATATATATATATATATATATGTATGTCAAAACTTTGACACACGTATATTAATAATACTTACATTCGATGGCGATCGCCGAAGAAAATGACCTCTCACCCAATATGTCCGAACCAGGCCAATAGACGATACATCGTTTTTATATATGTATATATATATATATATATATATATATATATATATAGGTTTACATGACTAAATTATGGTTTATTCTTCAGTGATCTTAGTTAACAGTTCTTTCTACTTGAGTAAACGTAACGATGCAAACGTGTAAACATAAACAAGTACAGAAGTCTTATCAGCTAAATATACTCAAAGGATAAAAAGTAAAACTATTCATTATGAATGGCTTCTGTTATAATGTTATACGTTAATGTGCTTTAATGTTAGAGGAGGTGGGAGTGGAGGGATGATGGGCGGTTTCAACTCGTTTATTTATTATATAAACTCATCTTTTGTTTGTATTTTAAAGTCTTAATCTGAAAAACAAACAACGAGTAACTGCAGCTGTCAAAATAAAAGGTGGAGCAACATATTGTTTATTGATAGTCATGATACCTTCTGAAAGATAGTCGAGTCGAATGTTAAAGTAACAGAAATGGAAATACTAAGTAGTGCAAATAAATATATTATAATTATTATTATCAATTCAATTAAATTTATATATATTGTAATCTCCTTCTCTCTTCACTTCTCAGTCTCCATAACCACAAATTCAAAGCTTTTAATTTGAAGGCGTAATTAAACCTCTCCTCTTTGCTCTGATTGGCTGGCTGGACGTCGCTCGTGGCCGCGCGTGGCGCTCGTGGCGCTCGTGGCCACCCCCAGGTGTCGCGGGCCGGTTTAAATAGTGTGCAGGGAGGAAGGACGGCGTCATCATCATCATCATCATCAGTTTACCTGACATGATATTCTCATTTCTCTGAGTTGAGCCTCCGTCCTGCACTGAGGGCTGAGACACTGCGCAGTGAGTACCAAGACTTTTATTCATGAATATATTATATAACTTTATTTATACATGTTTAATATACAGGGGACAGGTGGAGGTTATTAACATACTTCTATGAAAGGAATTTAGCTGGACTTACATGTTCAATTACGGTTATAAATATTGTTTAAATGTGCAAAATGACTTTAAAAAATAGCTTGCAAATACCTAAAAGTCATATTTATGTCTCTCTTGGAGCGTTTTGTGTTACGTTTGCTGCTGAAGATTAATAAAATAGATGTGAGAAATTAAGTTTAATTCAAAACCAGCAGCCTGCTGCATCATCCTGAAGTTTTTTTTAAAGCCCCCAAGGATTGTATTTTAATCTTTTCTCTTTTTGTTGCCATTGCAATTTAAATTAAATACGTAAGAAATCTCCATTAAGAGACGTCCGCATATTGATTCGCGTTCACATACCTGCTCTCGGCCACACATGGACGCACACCTTGTGACCTGTCACCATTTTGGTGTAAACGGTAAGCTTGGCTGGACCCGTGGAGCTGCACCTTATAAGGAAGCATGCCTGCTAAGTCCCTAGCATCCCCTCTTTGGGCTACCGAGGCTACCAGGAGCAAAGGGTTAGCCAAACATGGGCATTCCAGCATGGCAGCCGAGCTGTTTGATTACAGGGGTTATCTGCCTGCTGCTTTTCATGTTTTATTGCCTGCTGTTCTATGGGAGGTCAAAGCCGCCCTGTGACCTGCGTGAGGAGGCAGAGGCGAGGATAAGGGAGTAAGTAGCTCATCGCAAAAAGCCGTAGGGAAATATGCAGAGGCCGTTATCTGCAGTAATCTGTCCCCGAAAACCAAATGCGGGCGACGTGAGTGACAGTCGGATGCAGAAGGCGACAGTTTGAGAGTCAGAAAACATATTTTATTTGATGCTCGTCTGGCGATTCCACTGTTTTAAATAGATTGTGGTGTTTTCGTTAATAAGTTTGTTAAATCAAAGAGTTCTGAGCTCCGTCGACACGGGACTTTTGTGCATTTTCAAAACTTTTGTTGCTTAATTAGGAACAAATATTAAAATGTTTAAAATCTGAAAACGACAGTCAAAGTCTTTACGCTCGTTTTCTTTTGAAGTTCAGCTTCTTTCTGGGACTTTTCACAACACTTTGTTTATGAGTTATTAAGTTAAAGCAAGGGGAATCTATGTGTACGGCACGCTTCATGCACAAAGGTGCAAAGTGGTTTCCATAAAGCATAAAAAGGTAAAAACATACAACAGAAAATAATGCAATTTATTTATTTATTAAAAAAAAATTATACAATGGTTTTAAGAAAAAATCATAGAAATATTAAAGCTTTAAGAAGTGCAAAAGAAAAAAGAATTCATTGGGATTAATTCAAGACTTTAAAGAATAGTTTGGCATTCGTTTTCTTTTTTGCTTGGACTTAAAGGAGAAGATCGACACTCGTGTCTCTACGGTAAACATGCTGCCCCCAGCAGCTGTTAGCTTAGCTTAGCATAAAGACTGGAAACGGGGGGAAACGGCTAGCCTCCGTAACAACGTGCTCTGTCTGAGAGCTGGAGTCTCCTGTTGCTGCGTCCTCGTCGGTGGAGGACTCCGAGGAACTCGGTCGTTTGATTTATGTCCACTGTTTCGTCCGCAGGCCAGAGGTCAAACCGAGGTCAGAGGTCAACCCGACTCCCATCGCCCCACCAGAGGCCGACCCAGTCGCCAACGAGGATCCAGACGTCAGCCCGACCGCCACCGAACCGCCAGCGACCGACCCCGACGAGCCTCAGACCGACCCGACCTCCGACCCGACCTCCGACCTGACCTCCGACATGGCTGACCCCGCCGCCGACGACAGCAAGTTCCTCTTCCTGGACGACGACTTCCGCAACAGCGGGGTGGCGCAGGCCGATTGGTCGGCCAAGAAGATGGTGTGGGTGCCGTCGGAGAAGGAGGGCTTCGAGGCAGCCAGCGTCAAGGAGGAGAAGGGCGACGAGGTAGGTCACGTGACTTCTAGGTACTTTTAACTCTATTTTAACTCTTTAATGGTACTGAAAGTCATTTAAAGTGAATGAAAAGAGATTTTTAATCACCCATCTCTTTTTATAGATAAAACCAGAGCTTAAAACTAACTAATACTTATGTAACAACAACAACAAACAAAATCATTAAGACGACTAGACTTAAATGTTATTTACTGGAAGAGATGCAAACAGAAACAGGAGTGTATATTATGTATGAAGAACAATGCTTTCTATGTATTGGGTGACCGCACACCCCTCTTCAAACCACAATGGACTAGTCCATAAAGACACAGTTCTGCCAGATTTGATTTGATATCGGACAAATACAAAATTTAAAATGCTAAATGCTAACAAAAAGAAAAACAATCAGGGCAGCAACATTTCGTTGTTTTGGTTTTTTTTCGAGAGAAACTTACAGATAAATACCTTTTTAACCCTTTTAAGATCACATCCGCGGTCATGTTGTTCACCTATTTAATAATTATGCAAAAAGGTTTTATAAAAAAATCTTCTTTCTTCCTGTTTTTGTATCAAAATCCAGTTGTCTTTTCTTCCTGTAAACAGAGTTTTGTCCGCGTCATGCTACATGCTATAAGCCCGCCCACTTTTTTAGCGGCCCAATTAAATGCAAAGGATTTGATGTAAATTCCTGTTGTACCTTCAAACCACTCAAATATGTAAATCTACGGTCTTTTATACCCAAAGTAAATTCAAGAAATAGGTCATTTTATTCCAGACGGGGTTTGAATTTTAGTTTTTGTTTTATTCAGTTTCCCTTTTTTAGATGATTTTGCATCCATAACATAAAGAAACTGCACAAACCTGCTGGACGTCAACACGTATATATTTTTGTTTGTAAGATTTGGGTCTTCGCGCTGACGTTACTAGCGAGTGTGTTCGCGGCTGCAGGTGCTGGTGGAGCTCTCCAACGGTCAGAAGGTGACGATCAACAAAGACGACATCCAGAAGATGAACCCGCCCAAGTTCAGCAAGGTGGAGGACATGGCCGCCCTCACCTTCCTCAACGAGGCCTCCGTCCTCCAAAACCTGCGGGAGAGATACTTCTCCAGCCTGATCTATGTGAGGAACACACACACACACACACACACACACACACACACACACACACAGAGACACACACACACACACACACACACGTTTGTTCTGCTGTATTTGAGAGGACCCTCACACGACGCGTTCCTTAGCAGCTAACGCTAATGCTAATACTAACGCTAACCCTAACCCTAACGCTAACACTAACACTAATGCTAACCCTAACGCTAATGCTAACACTAACACTAACACTAATGCTAACGCTAATGCTAACACTAAGGCTAACACTAAAGCAAACGCTAACACTAACGCAAACGCTAACGCTAACACTAACACTAATGCTAACCCTAACGCTAACGCTAACACTAACACTAACACTAATGCTAACGTTAATGCTAACACTAAAGCAAACGCTAACACTAACGCAAACGCTAACACTAACGCTAACAGTAATGCTAATGCTAACAGTAATGCTAATGCTAACGCTAACCTGAACCATTTGTTTTGGAAACATGTCTTTATTGATGTTTTCAAACACACAACAACAATAAAAAAAAATATCTTGCAATATGACAATAAAATCACTCGTTAGTCCTTCAGAGGAACAAAGGTAACAAAGATGAGATGAAACTTTATTCATTATGAAGGAAATGCTCGTGTCAGAGATTGATCAAATATTACAAGAGAAGAATAAGAAAGAAACAAAAGAGTAAAAATATAAACGCATGCAAACAATAGAGGAAGAAGTATTAAGTGTATAGGAAGTTGCTGACACCAGTGAGACTAATGTAATATAGTTAAAATATAAAAGTAAATTACAACAACATAGGATTAAAAACAAGAGTAAAAATATAAAGTGTATAAGGAGTAATACTAACACCAGTACCTAATAGAAAATTAAAAAACAATGAATACCCTCATATAAATGAACATTTATGCTAAAAAAGTCATAAAATTCTTGCAGAAGTTACATACGTCATTGTTTTCCAGAACATTGTACAAAGTACAGCTGATATTTGAGGTACTTTTGAAAACACAGCATCACCTCACAACAAAATGTTTGTCTCATAAATTATTGTAGATGTTTTAAAGTGAAATGTAATGCAATTAAAGACACCAAAACATACATTTATTAAAAAAACACAAACTTAAATACCGTGTTTAGAGTCCAGACTTCATAAACGTACCTTCTGTTCGACGTCACCACTTCAAATACAAACTATAAATGAATATATTTTTTTTTTAACTGCACCTCCTGATGTTTGCGGACGACTTGATGTTCTCCCCGTCTAAACGTCTACGCGCATAAACCCTCCAGCTGGACGTCAAATACTGAAGATGAAATGAAAATCAAGCTGACTTTGTGTCTGTGGGGGAAAAAGACGGAAGAGGAGCAAGTTTTAATGTAAACATCAGCAGAACTACGCAGTAAAAACACTCATAAACCGCTTGACGTTGGCCAGGTTCAGGTGTGAAAGTCCTGGTTCAGGGCCGTGTGCAGACACGCTGCTCGTTACGTAGACTCAGGACGCGCTCGGGAGGATCAACATCTCCCAGTCC
Organism: Ophiodon elongatus; assembly: GCA_016806645.1. NCBI lineage: Eukaryota > Metazoa > Chordata > Actinopteri > Perciformes > Hexagrammidae > Ophiodon > Ophiodon elongatus. The sequence goes on from JACSYO010002119.1 coordinate 89,675, forward strand.
GTCTTATAAAGTCTAATAAGGTACGGGGGATGTCAAATAAAAAATCCACGCTGATGCATTTAATAGTTTTGAAGATCACTGGAAGCTCCCGTCCCTCCAGCCCATATATGAGCAGAGCCGAGAGACGCTCGTGCGCTCGGCTCTGATTGCGCACCGTGACCTTCCGGAAGACGACGCGGAGACCCGCAAGGTCAAGTAAATATTTACAAAAATATATATTCATTCAACATTCATCTAAATTCCAATTATAACAAACTGTAAGATTTGTACAATTCAAAAAACAAAAGGTTTTTTTGGGGATAATATCACAGTTTGAGAGGCTGTGTTGTATGTGTTGATTTTAAATGTGTTGGTTTTATTTCAAGTATCCTAATATAAAAGTTGATTTTGCACACTGCTGGTTTCTTATAAATATTTACATTAATTACTGCTGCGTTTCACTTCATCCGCTGATTATATTCACGATTGTTTGATTAATTTCTCGGCCTACAGAACGTCAGAAAATAATCAAAACATTATGACAAAAGGGAGACGTTTGAGATTTGACGGGGTTTTTCTTCCGTACATCATATCGATGGCCGAAGAGCAAAACCTCATATCTGAAAAATGCACTTTTTTGAGAATAAAAAAAAAAATGTGTTGTTTTCTTGCAGAATGCTATTTGTTAAGGATACCCAATACATAATACATAATACATAATACAAAAAAATATACAAAAATACAAAAAATATAAAAATATACAAAGTGCAGATAGGAGGTTATTCCCCATAATTTTGCAGACAGGAGGTTTTGCACTTTGGCCGTCGATATTCAGGTAATAAACACATAAGACAAACAAAAGGTTAAATATTTGTACGGCGAAATGCAGAAAAACATAATATACGTGGAGGATGAGTTACAGACGCGTGAGGACCGCGTCAGGTTGTTATGGAGACGCGTGAGGACCGCGTCAGGTTGTCATGGAGACGAGTGAGGACCGAGTCAGGTTGTTATGGAGACGTGTGAGGACCGCATCAGGTTGTCATGGAGACGAGTGAGGACCGAGTCAGGTTGTTATGGAGACGTGTGAGGACCGCGTCAGGTTGTCATGGAGACGTGTGAGGACCGCGTCAGGTTGTCATGGAGACGAGTGAGGACCGCGTCAGGTTGTCATGGAGACATGTGAGGACCGCGTCAGGTTGTCATGGAGACGTGTGAGGACCGCGTCAGGTTGTCATGGAGACGAGTGAGGACCGCGTCAGGTTGTCATGGAGACGAGTGAGGACCGAGTCAGGTTGTCATGGAGACATGTGAGGACCGCGTCAGGTTGTCATGGAGACGTGTGAGGACCGAGTCAGGTTGTTATGGAGACGTGTGAGGACCGTGTCAGGTTGTTATGGAGACGTGTGAGGACCGCGTCAGGTTGTCATGGAGACAGGGTTCGTGTCTCCGCCTCCTTTTTATCAGCAAACTTCTGCTAGAAAATTAATCGATTGTCAAAATAGTTGCTTTTAATTATCTGTCGATTGACTAAATCGATGAATGGCTTCGAGCTTAAATTCCCGTATCGGCTGTTTGAGACCGTAAACATGAACGAAGACATCTCAGACGTCACTTTTAAAATGTTTCTTCAGACGAGGAAATGTCTGAAAGGACGTTTTAAATCTGGATTCTAATTTGCCGCCGGCTGTAATCTTAACTCTGAACCAGCTGACTGAGCTTCTGCTTTTGTTACCTGTTATTGTCTTTTTGTTTATTTGTTTATTTGCTTGTGTCTCGAGGAGCTCTTTGTGATTCTCCTGTATATCAAGATACTTTATTTATTTACTCAGCGTAGTTTTTGCTCCCGAGCCGACTCGGTGTTGAACTACATGGACAACACACACAAAACTCAGATACAATCATCCGCATGCAAACGACACATAAGAGAACCAATATTTGGTTAAAATATAAAATATAATACAATATTGCCAAAGCACAGCAAAGCATACGTTCAATTATTAAATTAAACATGAAATAAATGTATAAAAAGAACAAAGAAACCTCCCAAAACCAGGTGTGTGTACATGCACGCGTGCTTGTGTGTTTAAGTTTATTTAATTCATAAAGCACTTTAAAAGCTAACAGGTTTTGCACCAAAGTGCTTCACGAAGACATTTTTGTGCATGAAAATAATTAAAACGACATAAAAATAAAACATTCGTGTTTGTTTGAGGTCTCTCTCTCTCTCTCTCTCTCTCTCTCTGTCTCTCTCTCCCTCAATTAAATAGTAAAGCAGTTAATTAAGAATCAGTGGTGAGGTATGACGATGCTACGCTAACCCCGTGTGGCATGAATAGCTCTTTAAAAGGTATTTAAAGGAACTTTACATGGTAAGAACAGAAACAAATGAACAAATGAAACACATCTACCTTTCACCTTTTAATTAGAAGGTGGAGGAAAGATATTTTACAGGAGAAAAAGTCATGACATTCCAGAAGGAATCAGGGAATATTTTGAGGTATTTATGGACAATATAGTGTGTTTGTATGGAAAGCCAAAAGCGCCAATAAACGCCTCTATTTTCAAACGCTGCAAAAAAGTGCAGTTTTTTTACGCCGTATAAAAGGAGTCAAAAACGCTGTTTTCTTATTCCCCTCACAGTCATGGGCACCTTCTTCTGTTTCGTGAGCCCAAAGTTTCTGTAAGCAGTCGGTCAAGAGTGAAACCAGAACAAATGATGGCAGACATTTGTAAAAAAACAAAAAAACGCGTTAGTGGTGGCGCTTCCTTGGTTAAAAACGCCCCAAAAAGCAACATTTCTAACATAAATTATGCGAAAATAGAGGCGTTTAATGTCACTTTCGGCTTTCCATACATTCAACGTCATGAAGGAACCGGGTGGACCACCGTAAAGTGACCGGTTTCCTCCCACAGACGTACTCGGGGCTCTTCTGCGTGGTGGTGAACCCCTACAAGATGCTGCCCATCTACTCGGAGAAGATCATCGAGATGTACAAGGGCAAGAAACGCCACGAGGTGCCGCCTCACATCTACTCCATCACAGACAACGCCTACAGGAACATGATGCAAGGTGACTGTGTGTCAGTATTATGAGATATATATATATATATATATATATATATATATCTCAACATGTACGGAAGGACCAGTCTGTGGCCAATATACAATATACAATATTGTTTAAAGTTTAACGGGTCAGTTCTCACATATAAAAGAATACATTTTATCTTATCTGATCCCTTAAGCCATTTAATTAAGAGTGTTGCAATATACAGGTATTGATGATAATGTGACATTTAAAGATTGAATGTTGATAATGTGATTATAATACACATATAATAATAATGCATAAATAATCCAGCGCCTCTTAAAGGCAGAGTTGGTAAGGCTTTTTGTTTCATCTTCTTATTATATATATTTTTATATATATATATAAATATTTTTAAATGAGACATGTAGAATTAAGTGTTTTTGAAGAAATATAAAAAATGTTAGCTTTGATTCGGTTGCTTTTTCCGACCGAAGCATCCACACATGATGTGTTCAAGGGCCTCTGAAAAAGTTGGAAATCCGACGATAACGTCAGTTTTTACGTCGTATGGTGACGATAAACGGTGTAGTTTTGGGGATTGTTTAAAGAAAACGTGCTTTTCTATCCCTATTGGGGGTTCAGAGGGTTAAAGCTAGTGTTGGTCATCGTCTCTTTACATCCCGACAAAAATCAATAAATCAAATATTTTGACAAAAACATTCTTGCTGCTGTGAGTACTAACAGCAGCCATGTTGGTTGTTTACGTCCATAAACAACCGATGCTTTAGGGCGGGGCTTACTGTGATTGACAGGTCGTCACAACGGCGTTGTCCGGTTTGGGAATCGTCCACGTTTTTTGTCTCACAACTTCAAGTCCAAAAAAATTTGGTCACCTAAAAAATTTCTTATTCAACGTCTTATTGGTTGCATTTAGCTCCGCCCACTCGTGGTGTCACTCCTGGTTGCAAAAATCCAAGATGGCGACGGCCACAATGCAGAAATGAAGGCGTCAAAACGTCGGCCCACGAATCAATGAGTGACGTCACGGAGCCTCTTCTCATATGCAGTCAACGGGAAAAAGACCAGGCTTGAACTATATTTATCTTCTACTAGTAATAGTACTAGTACTAGTAGAAGAAGTATAGTACCCGGGGCCTCGGGGCCTCGGAGCCCCGGAGCCCCGGAGCCTCGGAGCCTCTGGGCCTCGGGGCCCCGGATCCTCGGAGTGTGCCACCGGGGCTCCGGATGGTCCGCCGCTGACCTCGGACCAACTCCGTTCTTTCCATTCGGCCCCAGGATGGCCATACATGGAGCAGGGAGACAGATTACAGCCACGGAGCCTCCGCATCCACATCCACCTGCTATTTATAGACCAGGGAGTGATGGAGGATAATCTCCCCCCCTCCCTCCTCCTCCCCCTCCCCCCCTTCCCTCGCCCCCCCCCCTCAGAGTATCAGAGTTCATGTTTGGTGTCTTCAGCTCAGTCAACATTTCACATAATTTCTCTCTCTCTCTCTCTCTCTCTCTCTCTCTCCCTCTCTCTCTCTCTCTCTCTCTCTCTCTCCCTCTCTCTCTGTCTCTCTCCCTCTCTCCCTCCCCCCTCCCTCCCCCCCTCCCTCTCTCTGTCCCTCTCCACAGACCGTGAGGATCAGTCTATTCTCTGCACGTGAGTCTAAACAACACTTTTTCCATCACACCCATGCATGTATGAGCACACACACACACACACACACACGCACACACACACACACACACACACACACACACACACACACACACACACACACACACACATTTCCATCACTTAAGGGGACATTGCATTGACTTACATTCATTCCTGGGGATTTAAATTCTTAAAGATTTAATGATTTTATTATATATGTAAAATGTCAGAAAACAGAAATATGTAAATTGCTTGAAAATACTCGATTTTATTATCAAAACAGCAAATATTCATATTTAAGACGTCAGATCTGGTGAACTTTTGCTGAAAAACTACTTTAACGATTAATTAAATATCAGAATCATCTATTTGATCTATCGACTATTTTTAAAAAAAAAATCTATTTGTTGTTTAAATCCAGATTAATTACCATCATTGTCTCTCATCCCCCCCCCCCCCCACCTCTCTGACACCCAGAGGTGAGTCCGGAGCCGGGAAGACAGAAAACACCAAGAAGGTGATTCAGTACCTGGCCGTCGTCGCCTCCTCACACAAAGGCAAGAAGGACGGCAACCCTGTGAGTGGAGAACCATATATATATATATATATAAATATATATATATATATATATATATATATATATATATATATCCTATTGATGATCATTTGTTGTGTTTTTTTACAGTTAAAATCTTAATCTGCACGTCTGTTGAATTATAGGAACGTCAACTAATCTGTGTTGTTAAAATGAGACACGTGCAAATGTTTAGAAAACATAGACATAATTAAAACAAATAAACATTTAATATAAAACACATAAAACTACAGAATCATATAAAGACAGACGGGAGGAAAGCCTCCAAACCTTTGACCAAGGTTTTCTTAATAAGACGTATAAATATAAATAATATATTAAAAAAAACCTAGTGAAAGAAGTATTCAGAGCTAGTAATACTACAGTGTATAAATACTCAGTTACAAGGCAAAGTCCTGCATTGAAAATTATACTTTTGTACAAAATATACTACAAGAAAAAAAAAGTAAAACTCATTATGCAGAATGACATTTATTATATTATTGTATTATATTAATTTATACTTTAACGTTGCAGCTGTTAGAGGTGGAGCACATTTTTTATATATTTATTATTTACTGAGTGGCTTATAAAGTCTCACCTTTATCCATAATAATACATCGGCCTTTAGAACTATTATTATTATTATTATTATTATTATTATTATTATTATTATTATTAAGTGCAGTACTTGAGTAATTTACGTTACTCGTAAAAATCCAAGCTGATGAATTTAATTATTCATTAATTTCTATTTTGTACATTTTGTGATGTTCAGCGTGAAGCTTTTCTACTTTTTAGTAGATTTACCCACGAAAGGTTTGATGACTATCATATAAATATTTATACTTCCTGTATGTTGCCGACTCAGCTGTTTGTAATCCAGCTAAATAAACTATCTGTGGGTCGTTTAGCCGACAAAAGGATTATTGTTATTATTTTACTGGATGCAGACTGTAGCGGCTAATTAAAGGAACATGTTGTGTTCCTGCAGCCGCAGCAGCAGACGGGCTCTCTGGCCTACGTGAGTACAAACACCTTCTACACAAGAAAATACACATGCAAATACACAAGGTACAGTACTTGTATATGTAGCTGTACGGAGGGGCGGAGGAGGAAGTATCCAGATGTTTTACTTCAGTAAAAGTAGCAATACTACGGTAAAATTAAAAAGAAATAATAAAAGTAAAAAAGTAAATGTAAAATTATTTGCAGCAAGAAAATACTAAAAGTACAAGAAATATGTATTTATTTATTTTAGATTTTTATATAAATATACATAGCATATTTATTTATTTTTGATTATATTATAAATATACATTTACATATTTTATATACATATATATACATGTATATATGTATATATGTATATATACATATATCTAATAATAGATTATATTATATATATATACATTTATAATATATATATATATATATGTAATATATAATCAAAAATAAATAAATATGATATAAATATTTATATAGAAATAAAAATAAAATAAAAAAATATATATATATATATATATATATATATATTCTTTTCTTTTATCACTCAGATTTAATCACAAAAACAAAGTACAAAAAGTTAAAGTTCTCAAATTGAATTATGGAGATTACTATTGATTATATTATAGTATTATAATTATTGGTGCATTAATGTGTTCATTACTTTAATGTTGCAGGTGATTTTAATGACTCAATCTGTAATATTAATCATTGTTTTTGTTTTGTATTTTCTTAGAAGTTTATTTTAAATGCTTCTCATATGTTTGACATTATATTTATCATATTGTATTTTTCATGTATTTTTATATTAACTCTTTATTTTCCAGTAAAAGCATTTCACAGAAATTAAATCAGTTAATAGTTTAGATTATATTTTGGTTTAATAATCTGAATCTGTAAATCAACTAAAAAAAAAAAAAAAAAAAAAAAAAGATAGAGATAGATAGATGGATGGATAGATAGATGGATAGATAGATAGATAGATAGATAGATAGATAGATAGATAGATAGATAGATAGATAGATAGATAGATAGATAGATGGATAGATATTTTATTTATCCCACAAGGGGATTCTTTTTTGCTACAGCAGCATTTTTACATACAGGTAAGATAATATAAGAACAATATATAGAATAAATAGAATAGAAGAAGAAGAAGAAAATAAGAAAAATGCACAATATATACAACAAATAGAATAGAATAATAATATTAAATTTAATTAACTAACAAAACAGTAGTGCAAGATGTAGCAAAGCTTTAAAATAAATACAAAAGTGCAACATTTCCCTCTGAGGTGCAGTGGAAGTGGAAACACTCAAGTAAAGTACCTCAAAACTTTATTAATTTGAGTAAAAGTCCTGGGTTGCGTGTGCCCTCGCTTTGGGCTGCAGGGGGAGCTGGAGAAGCAGCTGCTGCAGGCGAACCCCATCCTGGAGGCCTTCGGGAACGCCAAGACCATCAAGAACGACAACTCCTCTCGATTCGTGAGTCGTGGTTTTAATGCTAATTTAATAATTTAGTAACTAATTTAATGCATGTGTTTGAGAGTCACAACGTTTAACGGGGTCTCACGTCGTCTCCTCCGCTCCACAGGGAAAGTTCATCAAGCTCAACTTCGACGTGACCGGCTACTTAGTCGGAGCCAACATCGACACCTGTATCCTCTTTTAGAATCGAGTGTACTGTGTTTGAAATGTGTTTGAACCCCGGTTACCGGCTTCACCCGGTTACCTGCTTCACCCGGTTACCGGCTTCACCCGGTTACCGGCTTCACCCGGTTACCGGCTTCACCCGGTTACCTGCTCCTTAACCCTCTCCTGCCCGGACCAGACCTTCTGGAGAAGTCTCGCTGCATCCGACAGGGCAACACCGAGAGGGCCTTCCACATCTTCTACTACATGGTGGCGGGAGCCAAAGACAAGCTGAAGGGTGAGCGGAACGTTACGCAACATTTAGCCCCTCCCACACGCTGATGGGAGGGGCTACCGTGCACGGTGTCAGGATTCTAACCAACACCGTAGGCACGGTTACGGGACACATTTGGGGTTAAGTGTCTTGCACAAGGACGCATCGGCGTGGACTAGCGGAGCCGGGGATTGAACCCGTGACCTTCCGATCGAAGGACCCCTGCTCTATCATTTACCGTCAGCCAGTACTCATGTTCACTGAGTGGAGCCTGAACGCATCATCATGTAAACCAGGCTAGCAGTTTCCCCCTGCTTCCAGTCTTTATGCTAAACTAGGCTAATCCCGCCCTATGATCTGCCTCATTGGTTCTTTTCCCCTTCTTCTTCTTCTGTCTCCTCATTGGTTCTTTTCCCCTTCTTCTTCTTCTTCTGTCTCCTCATTGGTTCTTTTCCCCTTCTTCTTCTTCTGTCTCCTCATTGGTTCTTTTCCCCTTCTTCTTCTTCTTCTGTCTCCTCATTGGTTCTTTTCCCCTTCTTCTTCTTCTTCTTCTGTCTCCTCATTGGTTCTTTTCCCCTTCTTCTTCTTCTTCTTCTTCTTCTTCTTCTTCTTCTGTCTCCTCATTGGTTATTTTCCCTTTCTTCTTCTTCTTCTTCTTCTTCTTCTGTCTCCTCATTGGTTATTTTCCCCTTTCCAGAGAAGCTCTCCAAAGACCTTTGTTTTTACTCATGTTTACTCGCTTGTGGGCTTCATTTTTTCGGTACCGGTACCAAGGGGGTCCGCGGGCCAGTGGTTGGGGACGCTGCTGTAAGTGATGTTGTTCGTGTGTTTAGAGGAGCTCCTGCTGGAGGACTTCAGCAGCTACCGCTTCCTGGTGGCCGGCCACGTGGAGATCTCCGGTCAGGAGGACGACGAGATGTTCAACGAGACCCTGGAGGCCATGGAGATCATGGGCTTCACCGAGGAGGAGAGAATAGGTGCAACCTGAGAACAAAAGTTTTACTTTTAGTTTTACATTATTGCACGAGTGAACAGTCAGTTTCTACTGAAGCTTCAGTGTAATAGATTTTAAGGGACCACGTTGTAGTTGTACCTTTTGTTGTCCTTCTTTGTTGAGGTCAAGGAAAAGTGGTTAGGAAAAGACGCTAGGAGGCGACTTTTTTACTTTTCGAGGCACAATCCCAAACTCCAACCTCACGGACTCACGGACTTCGTCGAGTGTTTGTCTCTCAGACATGTTGAGTCCTTTATGAACCCTTTCCGTGAGTCAGCATTAGATGCAGACTTTGCTCAAGGGAATTACCCACAATTCATAGCAACGTGATGTTAAACACACAGTTACCAATAGAAGCATGGAGACGTTAAAGAGGTAAACAAAGAGGAGGTTATGTGGGTGTTCAGCCTGGAAAATTACATTTACAAAAACATTAAGGATTAAAGATGGGACATAAAAACACATGAAATGACATGAAATTCAAGCCCTAAAGTCTCTCACTCTCAACCATTTGACAGGTGACGTCAGTGAGTCCCTGAGGGTTCAGGGTTGAAGCCCTTAGCCCCTCTAAGGCCTTAAACCCTGAACCCTCAGGGATTCACATTGGGATTGGGCCTACGAGTCCATGGGCAAAAAGGAACTTCCTGAGCATCACTTCCTGTTACTCACTTCCTCTTCAGTGCAGCTATTGACGATATATAAATACACCAACACACTGATTCCAAAGCACCAACTTTAATGTAGTTTTGTAGGCTTTCGCTGTGCTGCCGTATTATGTCGTCCCTCCTCTTCCTCGCTGCAGGGATGATGAAGGTGGTGTCCACGGTGCTCCAGCTGGGCCAGGTCACGTTTGAGAAGGAGAGGAACAGCGAGCAGGCGACCATGCCCGACAACACCGGTAAAATAACACACCAACGCCGGGTCTGTGAATGAACCCTGAACCCTCTGCAGCTGTGTCTGACCTTCTCTGTCTCCTGTTACCCATCAACCCCCCCCACCCCCACCCCTCATCAACCCCCCCCCCACCCCCCCCTCCCCCACCAGCTGCACAGAAGGTGTGCCACCTGCAGGGCATCAACGTCACCGACTTCACCCGCGCCATCCTCACCCCTCGGATCAAAGTGGGAAGGGAGGTGGTGCAGAAGGCGCAGACCAAGCAGCAGGTAACGGCAACCCCAGACCCTCGAGAGGCAACCCCAGACCCTCGAGAGGCAACCCCAGACCCTCGAGAGGCAACCCCAGACCCTCGAGAGGCAACCCCAGACCCTTGAGAGGCAACCCCAGACCCTCATGAGGCAACCCCAGACCCTCGAGAGGCAACGCAGAGCTGTGACACTGTCCCGAAATTAACCTTTCAACTTTCTCCCTGCAGGCCGACTTCGCGGTGGAGGCTCTGGCGAAGGCCATGTACGAGCGGCTGTTCCGCTGGATCCTGGCCCGAGTCAACAAGACGCTGGACAAGAGCAAGAGGCAGTCGTCCTCCTTCCTGGGCATCCTGGACATCGCCGGCTTCGAGATCTTCGAGGTGAGCGCTTCGCCCCGAAAACCACCAACACGTTGCTTCTGTTGCATCGCGCGCACGTCGTTCTCTGATCGCCTCTGAACACCTCCTCCCCGCCTCAGGACAACTCCTTCGAGCAGCTGTGCATCAACTACACCAACGAGCGTCTGCAGCAGCTCTTCAACCACACCATGTTCGTCCTGGAGCAGGAGGAGTACAAGAGGGAGGGCATCGAGTGGAACTTCATCGACTTCGGCCTGGACCTGCTGCCCTGCATCGAGCTCATCGAGAGGCCGGTCGGTGGCGTGTTTGATTGGTTTAATTTAACTTTATAATATCCAAAAAGACCACTATTTGTGGGCGAGAGGGGACGAGGACGGGTCCAACAAACGGGACTTTAAACCGGATGACGAACCCTAACTGTTGGTTTAGTAGCAATTAACATATAAAATGTATCTAAAAAATACTATATATATATAGATATATATTTATATCTATATATATATATAGATATATATATAGATAGATATTTATATCTATATATATATAGATATATATATAGATAGATATCTATATATAGATATATATCTATATATATATCTATATATATATATCTATCTATCTATCTATCTATCTATCTATCTGCAGAACAACCCGCCGGGCATCCTGGCCCTGCTGGACGAGGAGTGCTGGTTCCCCAAAGCCACTGACGTCTCCTTCGTGGACAAGCTGCTGAACACCCACACGGGTCACGTCAAGTTCTCCAAACCCAAACAGCACAAAGACAAGCTGATGTTCACGGTTCTGCATTACGCCGGCAAGGTGAGCAGCACCGAGGGCTCCGGGCCTCAGGTCCTCCGGTCCTCCGGGCCTCAATTCCTCCGGGCCTCCGGGCCTCAGGGCCTCAGGTCCGCCGGGCCTCAGGGCCTCCGGGCCGCCGGGCCTCTGGTCCGCCGGGCCTCCGGCCCTCAGGTCCTCCGGGCCACCGGGCCTCAGGTCCGCCGGGCCTCCGGGCGTCCGGGCCTCCGGGCCTCAGGTCCGTCGGGCCTAATTAATGTATTTGTGAGGTGGTTTTAGAGATTTATTACATCTTTGGTTTTTATCTTTTCGTGGAAAATACTGAAAATGAAACGGTCGTTAATATTCATGAATTCCAGAGGAGGATGATGGAAATAGTCCCCAACAAATTCACAATTTCCTTCTATTTGTTTGACAAATAACTTCAGTGAAGTGAAACTATATATTTGAGGCTTTAAAGACTCACGTCCTCAGTAGGACCCAGTGGACCTGAGGTTAGAGATGTATGAAGTATCGAGAGACTGTATGAAGTATCGAGAGACTGTATGAAGTATCGGGAGACTGTATGAAGTATCGAGAGACTGTATGAAGTATCGAGAGACTGTATGAAGTATCGAGAGACTGTATGAAGTATCGGGAGACTGTATGAAGTATTGAGAGACTGTATGAAGTATTGAGTGACTGTATGAAGTATCGAGAGACTGTATGAAGTATTGAGAGCCTGTATGAAGTATTGAGTGACTGTATGAAGTATTGAGAGACTGTATGAAGTATTGAGTGACTGTATGAAGTATTGAGAGACTGTATGAAATATCGAGAGACTGTATGAAGTATTGAGTGACTGTATGAAGTATTGAGAGACTGTATGAAGTATCGAGAGACTGTATGAAGTATTGAGTGACTGTATGAAGTATTGAGAGACTGTATGAAGTATCGAGAGACTGTATGAAGTATTGAGAGACTGTATGAAGTATTGAGAGAAACAAAGTACCGCCCTAACCCTTCCAGGTGGACTACAATGCGGCCAACTGGTTGACTAAGAACATGGATCCTCTGAACGACAACGTGACCACTCTGCTCAACAACTCCTCCAGCAACTTCATCCAGGACCTGTGGAAAGACGGTGAGTCCTCCGGAACGCTGTGCTCGCGTCCTCATGTCCTCGCGTCCTCGTGTCCTTGCGTCCTCATGTCCTCGCGTCCTCCTGTCCTCGCTGTAGTCCCGAACAAATTCAGTTTTTCCTCCTTTTTGTTAGATAGATTCCCTTCTGTCTCCTCTCCTCTCTTCTCCTTCCCTCTCCTCTCTCCTCTCCTTCCCTCTCCTCTCTCCTCTCCTCTTCTCTCCTCTCCTTCCCTTTTTTCCATCCTTCCATCCTTCTGTCTCCTCTCCTCTCTTCTCCCCTCTCCTTCCCTCTCCTCTCTCCTCTCTCCTCTCCTTCCCTCTCCTCTCTCCTCTCCTTCCCTCTCCTCTCTCCTCTCCTTCCCTCTCCTCTCTCCTCCTCCTCCCTCTCCTCTCCCTCCTCTCCTCCCCTCCCTCCTCTTCCTCTCCTCTCCTCTCCTCTCCTCTCCTCTCCTCTCCTTCCCTTTTTTCCATCCTTCCATCCTTCTGTCTCCTCTCCTCTCCTCTCCTCTCCTTTCTTCTATCCTCCCTTCCTTCTGTCTCCCCTGCTCTCTCCTCTCCTCTCCTCTCATCTCCTCTCCTCTCCTCTCAGTGTCTCCTCGTGATGCTTTCCGGTCCTCCCATGTACCCCCCCTTGGTCCTCACTGCCTCATGTCCCCCTCGGTCCTCCCATGTGTCTCCCCCCTCGGTCCTCACATGCCTCGGTCCTCCCATGTTTCCCCCCTCGGTCCTCACATGCCTCGGTCCTCCCATGTGTCTCCCCCTCACATGCCTCGGTGTCTCCCCAGTTGATCGAGTGGTCGGCCTGGAGACGATGACTAAGATGTCGGAGAGCTCTGCGCCCACGAAGTCCAAGAAGGGGATGTTCCGCACGGTGGGCCAGCTGTACAAGGAGTCTCTGGGCAAGCTGATGAGCACGCTGCACAACACGCAGCCCAACGTCCGCTGCATCATCCCCAACCACGAGGGTGAGGGCAATTATATTCACGGGGAGAGGGTGAGGGCTTTTACATTCACGGGGAGAGGGTGAGGGCAATTATATTCACGGGGAGAGGGTGAGGGCTTTTACATTCAGAGAAGAGGGTGAGGGCAATTATATTCACGGGGAGAGGGTGAGGGCTTTTACATTCAGAGAAGAGGGTGAGGGCAATTATATTCACGGGGAGAGGGTGAGGGCTAATTCAGGAGAGGTGAGGGCTATATTCAGGGTGAGGGCTTTTACATTCACGGGGAGAGGGTGAGGGCATTTATATTCACGGGAAGAAGGTGAGGGCTTTTATATTCACGAGGAGAGGGTGAGGGCTTTTATATTCACGGGGAGCAGGTGAGGGCTTTTATATTCACGGGGAGAGGGTGAGGGCTTTTATATTCACGGGGAGAGGGTGAGGGCTTTTATATTCAGAGAAGAGGGTGAGGGCTTTTATATTCACGAGGAGAGGGTGAGGGCTTTTATATTCACGAGGAGAGGGTGAGGGCTTTTATATTCACGAGGAGAGGGTGAGGGCTTTTACATTCACAAGAAGAGGGTGAGGGCTTTTATATTCAGAGAAGAGGGTGAGGGCTTTTATATTCACGAGGAGAGGGTGAGGGCTTTTATATTCACGGGGAGAGGGTGAGGGCTTTTATATTCACGGGGAGAGGGTGAGGGCTTTTATATTCAGAGAAGAGGGTGAGGGCTTTGACATTCACGTGATGGGGTGATAGGGTGAAATATTTAACTAACGGGTATCACCGTGAAACTTCCCCAGGTAATTACTTAAGCGAAGATGATTCTTTTTTGTATTACAAGTTTTCTGAAATGTTATGTTTAAATATGCAAATTAGGCGTTAACTTATTAAATATGCGCTCATTTGCATATCTTTTTCTGAACAGAAATGTAAACATTGGATAAAGACAGCTTAAAAAGGATTGGGTCAATTTTGTTGACGTGTTAAAGTCAAAGGTTTACACTGAGGGAATTTTGGATATCTCTTTGTTTCACTCCATAAATCAGAAAATACTATTTTCACCCTGTTTTTAGTAATAAATGTAGTATAAATGAGTCTCTGAATGACGTGTGACCAAACCCCTCTGTAGAAAGCTCCAGAATCTCTTCCAGAAGTAAAGAGTAAAGTTTGGTGATGTAAGAGCTACTGAAGTGGAGATTTCTGGATCAGAGTCTGAGAACAAACTCATTTATTAAAGAGATGTTTAGTTAAATTACAGACATGAAGAAGACTCTACAGGTGAAGAGGGTCAAAACATTAATGAGTAGATATCACCATGAAACTTCACCAGCTCATCACTCACATGGAGAGGAGGAGTTATTGTATTACAAGTTTTCTGAAATGTTATGTTTAAATGTGCAAATGAGGCATTAGGTAATGGTGACTTTTGGTAAATTTAAGAGAAATCACAAACAGACAAAGTTGTAAAATAAATATTTTTGTGTTATGGAAGAAAATAAGAGCAAAATCTCAACGAGTGCATGTCTCGTCTTGAGTTCTGTCTCCGTAAACGTAGAACAAATGATTTTATTTGAGACGAGGGGCAGAAGGGTAGAGAAAGGAGACTGAGTCTGCTCTGCTGCAGGCCGGCAAGATGGACTCCAACCTGGTTCTGGAGCAGCTCCGGTGTAACGGCGTGCTGGAGGGCATCCGGATCTGCAGGCAGGGGTTCCCCAACCGCATCGTGTTCCAGGAGTTCAGACAGAGGTGAGGACGACGCCCGAGACCACATTCACACTGATTTCATTTAATTTTGAGTTTTACTATTAAGGTCTAAGTAAGTAATTTGGTTTATTTATGCATATTCTGCTTTATTTCAAGATCTAACATCTAGCCTTAAAAGATAAATTATAAAATTAATTTTATTTGCACTGAATTTTATTTTATATGTGTGTATATATATATATATATATATATATATATATATATATATATATATATATATATATATATATATATAAAAAATAATAATAAATTATAATAAATAAATAATATTAATAATGATAATAAATCTTAATAAAGAAATGCTAACTAAATATATATTATTTCTATTTACAAAATAAACAAAACTAATATACATATATATATATATATATATATATATATATATATATATATATATTTGTATATTATTTTTATTTATTTTGTATTCTTTAGTTAGCATTTTTTTATTAAGATGTATTATTATTATTTGTTATTTGTTATTATTATTGTTATTAACAGTGTTTGAGCCATTCATTTAAAATGCCATGTTGTAGTTCTTCAATGTGACCACTAGAGGGCAGAAACAACCATACTAATACTACTTTATAAGTAAAACAAAAACAATCAACTGAAATCACTATTTGATTAAAATGCAGTTTAATGTCTTGAGCATTAGATCACCTGTGTCTGGGATGACTTTGTTGTTTATTTATTATTCATATTCATAATTCATGTGAGTAAAGTGTTGTCTTGTTCTTTAGATATGAGATTCTGGCTGCCAACGCCATCCCGAAAGGCTTCATGGACGGGAAGCAGGCCTGCTGTCTGATGGTGAGTCGGATAGAACCGGACATTTTATTATATTTTACTATGATAATATTATTAACACTGTTGATACGATGTTTAGTTTTACCTGCAGTGTTTAAAAGGAGAGGATTTACAAAAGTAACGACTCAAAAACTGATCAACAGGAATTTAATTGAAAATGGAAGCAGTTTCTCCTGTTTGAGCACACTTCTCTCCTCTCCTCTCCTCTCCTCTCCTCTCCTCTCCTCTTATCTCCTCTCCTCTCCTCTCCTGTCCTCTCCTCTCCTGTCCTCTAATCTCCTTCCCTTCCCTTCCTCTCCCCTCCCCTCCGCTCTCTTCTACTTTTGTTTCCTTTCCTCTTTTCCCCTCACCTCCTCCTCCTTCTCTCTACTTTCTTCTCACCTTTCTTCTCTCCTCTCCTCTCCTCCCCTCTCTTCTCCTTTCTTCACCACTCCTCTCCTCTCCTCTCCTCTCCTCTCCTCTCCTCTCCTCTCCTCTCCTCTCCTCTCCTCTCCTTCCCTCCCCTCCGCTCTCTTTTGTTTCCTTTCCTCTTTTCCCCTCCTCTCCTCCTACCTCTTTCTTTTATCTCCTCCTCTCCTCCTCTCCCCCCTCGCCTTTCGTTTCCTCTCATCTTTTCCCCTCACCTCCTCCTCCTTCTCTCTATACTTTCTCCTCTCCTCTCCTTCCCTTCCCTTCCCTTCCCTTCCGCTCTCTTCTACTTTTGTTTCCTTTCCTCTTTTCCTCTCACCTCCTCCTCCTTCTCTCTACTTTCTTCTCACCTTTCTTCTCTCTTCTCCTCTCCTCCCCTCTCTTCTCCTTTCCTCACCACTCCTCTCCTCTCCTCTCCTCCCCTCTCTTTTCCTTTCCTCACCACTCCTCTCCTCTCTTTCCTTCCCTCTCCTCTCCTCTCCTCTCCTTTCCTCACCACTCCTCTCCTCTCTTTCCTTCCCTCTCCTCTCCTCTCCTCTCCTTTCCTTTCCTCACTACTCCTCTCCTCTCTTTCCTCTCCTCTCCTCTCCTCTCCTCCACTCCCCTCCGCTCCCTTTTGTTTCCTTTCCTCTTTTCCCCTCATCTCCTCCTCCCTCTTTCTTTTATACCCTCCTCCCCTATTCCTCTCCTCCCCCCCCTACCCCCCCCCCCTGCAGGTGAAGCACCTGGATCTGGACACCAACCTGTATCGTATCGGTCAGAGTAAAATGTTCTTCAGGACGGGAGTCCTCGCTCAGCTGGAGGAAGAGCGCGACCTCAAACTGACCGTCGTCATCATCGCCTTCCAGGCTCAAGCAAGAGGCTTCCTCGCCCGCAAGTAAGACTAATAATACTTAAGTACACAAGTTTGAGGTACTTGTACTTTACTGGAGTATTTCCACGCTCTGCTACTTTATACCTGTACTCCACCGTACTTCAGAGGGAAGCTGCAACATTAGTTATTCTAACATTAATACGTCAATAATTATAATTCAGTATAAATATATATAGATTTTGCATAATGAGTACGTTTAGTGTATTTCTACACTGTTGTATCACTACTTTTATAAAAGTACAAGATCAGAGTACTTCTTCCACCTCTTGCTTCTTATAATAATAATATTTTAATCTTTATTTTCAGGGCTTTCAGTAAACGTCAGCAGCAGCTGACCGCCATGAAGGTGATCCAGAGGAACTGCGCCTGTTACCTCAAACTGAAGAACTGGCAGTGGTGGAGGCTCTTCACCAAGGTCACACACACACACACACACACACACACACACACACACACACACACACAGGGTTCTTGATTAAAGTGTTATATTTCGTACAAAGCTGATATGGTCACTGTTCACCTGACGAGACAGATTTACAAGTTCTTTAAAATATATAAATAAAGTCACAAGTTAGATGTGCGTGAGTTCTGTCACACACACACACACACACACACACACACACACACACACACACACACACACACACACACACACACACACACGCACAATGTTCAAGTAACTTTTTTTCAGGGTTCTTGATTAAAGTGTTATATTTCGTACAAAGATGATGGTCACTGTTCACCTGACGAGACAGATTTACAAGGTTCTTTAAAAGATATAAATAAAGTCACAAGTTAGATGTGCGTGAGTTCTGTCACACATACGTGTGTTAGCGTTAGTATGTTAATGTGCTAACGTGCTAAGATGCTAAATGTTAGCATGCTAACACGCAACAGTTGTTTAAGGGCTTAGTGTCGAGTCTTTATTTGAAATCAGAAGAACATTGTTTATATTGTGAACGAGGTCTCGAGCTTAAAGAAGACACAGGCAACCAAGAAACACAAATAATAAACTTCAATGAATATAACAATAAAAGAAAAGGTATAATAAAAATAAGAATTAAAAAAAATTGTTAAATTTGAAAGCAAATGAAGCAACGACTTTTTTGCAAGTAAAAATGAAAAATCCAGCAATACGACGTAGAATAGTGTGGAAGTTAATAAATATAATATATATGAAATAGAATATATTATTAGCATGTTGGTGTAACTTAAGCATGCTAACGTTAGCTGTGATTAGAGCTGAATGCTTAACTCTTTGGGGTCGCGGACGCACCGGCGCGTTTTACACAGTGTTTACTCGATGTTTATATTATTCACTATGATTCCTTCACTGAGGACCTACCCACCACTCATTCATTCAGTCGGCACCCGAGAGCTCAGAGAGAAGAGAGGAAGTACGGAGAGAAAGTTTACAGTTAGAGACGTACTTTCAGCGATATAGTAAATATTTTGTATTTAGCTGTTGTAATGTTCATGTTTCATTTGCACACATCCCATGAAGCTGATCTGTATATGAAGTAATGACTCAGTCCCATTTGATCTCAGTCCCTCTGACAGCTGGTGGAAGTAGAAACAACACTTATATTCAATAAACAATATTAAAAAATTTGGTTTTAGATATTTATTATACATTTATTTACTATTTTATCCGTATATTCCACCACTTTTGTGAACCTAAGACTTTGGTAAACCAATTTCAACCAGAACAGTTCACATGAGTAAAGTTATGGTTTCACAAGAGATTTGAAGAATTTCAAAAATCAGACTTCAATTTTTCAGCTTTATGGCCAAATTATCTCTTTTGGTGCCTCATTATATAGATAATATTTGTGTCCTCGAACAGCCACCGTACACAGATAAACCCTTGAAGTTTAGGTCATAACATGGTCTGTTCTTCAGCAGCACAGTTTTTTGGTGGTTAGGATATAAGATGAACTAAGTTGTCTCTTAATTTATCATGAGTGGTGGATGATTTATTTCTGTAAATGACATGAAACCTGTTTCCGTGGTGCAGGTGAAGCCGCTGCTGCAGGTCACCAGACAAGAAGAAGAAATGGGTCACAAAGATGAGGAACTGAAGGCAGCGGTGGAGGTGGCGATCAAGACGGAGGCCGAGCTGAAGGACATCACCCAGAAACACACGCAGGTGGAGGAAACACATGTTCTCATGGCCATTGTTGTTGTTTTTTATCTTAAACGTTCTGCAAGTGACAGAAGTCTGTTTGAAGCTGGTCGAGGAGCGGGTCCTGCTGGAGACGAAGCTTCACGCGGAGACGGAGCTGTACGCGGAGGCCGAGGAGATGAGGGTTCGCCTGGAGGCCAAGAAGCAGGAGCTGGAGGAGGTGCTGCACGAGATGGAGTCCCGTCTGGAGGAGGAGGAGGACCGAAGCAGCGCCCTGCAGCAGGAGAGGAAGGAGGTGGAGCAGACGCTGCAGGTGGGTACACATTATTATTTGTCTTTTATTTATTTTAGTTGATCACTTAATTTTTAGTCTAGGAAATGTTAGAAAATAGATTATTATCATTATTATTATTATTATTATTATTATTATTATTATTTTATTTTATTTTTATTTATTTTTATTTTTTACAATGAATTACTTATTGTTTAGTCTATAAAATGTAAGAAAATAGATATTCTTGTAATTATTATAATTTTTTACAATTTATCATTTATTGTTAAGTTTATAAAATGTTAGAAAATAGATATTGTTGTTGTTGTTATTTTTATTATTATGTTATTTTTTATTTATTATTAATTTTATTGTTATTTATTTATTCACTCTTTTACAATTAATCACTTATTGTTGAGTCTATAAAATGTTATAAAATAGATGTTGTTGTTGTTATTATTATTATTCATGCTTTTTGTTTACAATTAATCACTTATTGTTTAGTCTATAAAATGTTAGAAAATAGAAGAATTTTCTTTTTTTTAAAATCCACAGAATGTCACATTATTCAGAAACAAAAATGAAATTTTCTAATTTGGAGTTTTGATCGAACAACAGTCTAAAACCCAAAGATATAATATTTACAATGACATGAAACAGATTAAAGAAGCAAATCAGACGCTGGAAGCAGCAAACGTTTGTCATTTTTGTTAATAATTACAACTCAGTAAGTAAATAGATATAATATTAGACTCTGTTTCATGTAGAAAGTACAATATTTCCCTCTGAAATGTAGTGGAGTAGAAGTATAAAGTAACATAAAATAGAAATATGAAGTACCTCAAACGGGTGGTGTTTTCTGCAGCTGATGGAGGCGCACATCGCAGAAGAAGAAGACGCTCGTCAGAAGCTGCAGCTGGAGAAAGTGGCCGTGGAGGTAAAAGTGAAGAAGCTGGAGGAGGAAGTTCTGATGGTGGAGGACCAGAACAACAAGCTGCAGAAGGTACGGAGAGTCCCGCGGATGTGTTTCGTGGTGTTTAACGCACGGCGTGCTCAAGTGTGTGCTCTCACGTCTTTACAGGAGCGGAAGCTCATGGAGGAGAGGATGGCGGACACGAGCTCCAACCTGGCGGAGGAGGAGGAGAAGTCCAAGAATCTGACCAAACTCAAGACCAAACACGAGTCCATGATCTCAGACCTGGAGGGTCAGTCTGCAAAACACTCGAAACATTCAAAATGATATCTTTAATGGCCTCCAGGCTTCTGTTTGGATGTGTAGAAGACTGCAAATTATCATTTTTTTAACATTGGACTTATGAGTCAGAAACCTTCAATCATAAGTTTTTTTTTAATTTTCAGTTGAAGTACAATTTCCTTATATAATACAATAAATACAAAGTATGCATATACTGAAGAAACATAAGAAGCTTTTCACACAAGGGAGGAGTTATTTCTATTTAACTCTAGAGTTACATGGAAACAGAATCTTTGACCTCCTTTATAAATATAAATGTTATTAATTAAATAATCATATTATTATTAGCATTTTTACAATAATTGATTAATTAATTGATAATACAAATATATAATATTATATATATATATATATATGTATCATTATATATGTATTTATATATATAATTATAATTAGAAAATTTAAAATATTTTATAATGACAGAGAACTCAAGCTGAATGAATCTCTGAGAATATCAAACAATTGTATTATTGTAATAATTCTAATTTTCACCCTTAATTCTGGATTTATGAAGAACAAAACTTAATTCATTGATTTATAAAACAAATCTAATATTGTATAATGAATATAATGAATCTTGTCTGATTTAAAAAAGTTCCTGTTTCCGATGAGTTCTTCTTAAAGATACACTGTGTGGCTGTAAACTCACCACTAGATGGCGCCCAACACTGGCCCTTTTAAGGATAAAATTCCCAGGAGTTTTTAATACTAAACGTACTTAATAATTTTTTGTAAAATCAGTCTGTTCACTGTCTCTTGCGCAGTGCGTATGAAGAAGGAGGAGAAGGGCCGTCAGGACATGGAGAAGGCCAAGAGGAAGGTGGAGGCGGAGCTGGCCGACCTCCAGGAGCAGAACGCCGACCTGATGGCCCAACTAGACGAACTCCGAGCCCAGCTGGCCGCCAAGGAGGAGGAGCTCCAGGCCACAGTGGCTCGGTGAGCAGATGACGTTTACATTCAAGCGGCAACCTCCGGTTCTGGAAAGTGAAGCTAAACCTGCATTATCTCTCCTGACCACCAGGGGGCGACTCCTCTGGTTGTATAGAAGTCAAAGCTTCATGTGTTAAAGCTGCATTCTCTCTCCTGACCACCAGGGGCGACTCCTCTGGTTGTATAGAAGTCAAAGCTTCATGTGTTAAAGCTGCATTCTCTCTCCTGACCACCAGGGGGCGACTCCTCTGGTTGTATAGAAGTCAAAGCTTCATGTGTTAAAGCTGCATTCTCTCTCCTGACCACCAGGGGGCGACTCCTCTGGTTGTATAGAAGTCTATAGAAAATGACTCTACTTCTCTCTTGATTTATTCCCTCAGTAAACATTGTAAACATGAGTTTATGTCTCAATCTCTAGTTTCAAGTCTTCTTCAATACAGCATGATGTTCATTTAGTAAATTATGGTCCATTTAGAGTCAAACAGACCATAAAGCAGGGGATGCTTTAGGGCGGGGCTACAAGGTGATTGACAGGTCTCTACGTCCTCCTCAGTCCTAATATGGTCACTTCCTGTTCACTGAAAAACGTCCAGGTTTCTAAAACAACACGGTGCCCTTATGGTAGACCAGAATGAAACTCCTGAAATATAAAGAGTCAGACGTGAAGATATCAGAAACTACATCCCAACCGTTTGCGTCCACAGCTTGGAGGAGGAATGCAATCAGCGTGGGGCCGCTGTGAAGCGGGTTCGGGAGTTGGAGGTTCTGTTCTCGGAGCTGCAGGAGGACCTGGAGGCCGAGAGGGCGGCCAGAGGGAAGGTGGAGGCGGCTCGGCGGGATCTGGGAGAGGAGCTGAACGCTCTCCGCACCGAGCTGGAGGACAGCCTGGATACCACCGCCGCCCAGCAGGAGCTACGGTCCGTACCCCCTCATGTTCAAACCACCTCCGATTGGTTCACACATTCTAATTAGAGTTTAATCAACTATGCACCTTGAAGTAGGGCTGTCGACTTAGATCTGTAAAACTGAGTTCCTGCATAAAGAATCACACAAAAGCACCGCTTTAAATATTGTGTTTATCAGAAATGTGTTCATTAGCTTCTTGGAAATAAGTCATCCAGCATAAAAAAGTTTATAATCGACTACAGAAATCTACAAAACGACTGATTATTCAACAAATTGATGAATAGGAGGCAGCCCTTCCACGAGTTACAGAAACAAGTTGCAATCAACAGAAAAGCAGAGTCAGTAAGCTTAAAACTTTTAGGAAATGGGCCTAAACTTTGACTTATGAGCCAGAAACTTATGGATGAAGGACCTAAAACTTATCAATTTCTCATTGTTTATTTCCAAAATGTGGAAAGTGTGTGGCTGCTCACTCCTAAATTATTTAGTAGAGCTCTGCAGTTTACTGAAATAATTTGGGATTTGAGACAAGTCTTCAGACGTTGGAGAGTTTATGTACGGCCCTTTTTCTTAATTCGAAGAAAAAGAACAAAACTACATACATTTTGACACATTTAAGACCAGAATATAAGCACAAGTACATTTGCACGTATAAGGAATGTGCCATGGTGATTGGTGCATGATATAGCATAAGACATAATTTAAAATATAAAACATGAATATGACACGGTGACACACATATGATACATAACGGACCAAGACCTTTTCTTTAGATGTATTAAATAATCCTAAACGTCCTTGGCTGCGATCTGTTAAGCCAAAGCTTCAGTTTTGCTTCGGCTGAATAATTTGGGGGTTGAAACACAGATCATGGCTCAATCTCTGCTCTTGAAAAGTTGGTGACATGAAGCTCTGACTTTATTTATTTTTCTGCATTTAGAACAAATCTCAAATAATTGATTGTGTGTTCGACAATGTTAAACTCAAAACTGTCGAAGTCACACGGCTTCTTTCTGAGATGCTGCAGAACCGTAAACAACAGTGTCGTCTGCATAGAAGCGGAGGTTTTTAGACCAAACCTCTCCGCCGTGTTTCTTTTCGGACGTGTCTCGGTGACGCCGTGTTTATGGCGTGTGACCGACAGGGCGAAGCGTGAGCAGGAAGTGGCCATGCTGAAGAAAGCCATGGAGGACGAGGGGCGGGGCTACGAGGCCCAAGTCCAGGACCTGAGACAGAAACACAGCCAGGCTGCGGAGGAGCTCAACGAGCAGCTGGAGCAGGCCAAGAGGGTACACACACACACACACACACACACACACACACACACACACACACACACACACACACACACACACACACAAACGTATGTTCAAGTTTGTAACTTTCAGAGTTCTATTTCGTACAAAGATGATGGTCACTGTTCACCTGACGAGACAGATTTATAAGTTCTTTAAAAGATATAAATAAAGTCACAAGTTAGATGTGCATGAATTCTGTCACACATACGTATGTTAGCGTTACTATGTTAATGTGCTAACGTGCTAACGTGCTAAGATGCTAAATGTTAGCATGCTAACACGCAACAGTTGTTTAAGGGCTTAGTGACGAGTCTTTATTTGAACTCAGAAGAACATTGTTTATACTGTGAACGAGGTCTCGAGCTTAAAGAAGACACAGGCAACCAAGAAACACAAATAATAAACTTCTAATGAATATAACAATAAAATAAAAGGTATAATAAAAATAAGAATAAAAACATTGTTAAATTTGAAAGCAAATGAAGCAACGACAACTAAAAGCTCAGCAAATATTATTTTAAAATATTCGACGATGGCATCTTTTTCCATAAACACTGTCCCTGTTACTCTGAATACTCCTCATACAGTAACACACTGTCAGCAGCTTTTATATGGACCAGAGCTGCAACTGTTGACTATTTTCATTATCGATTCATCCTTTTGATTCTTTTTTGAAGATTAATTCTTTAGTTTTAGTCTTTTTCGAACCTCCCAGAATTGAATGTGGTGTTTTAAAAATTGTTGATTTTGTAGGTCCAATAGCACAACAAAAAAACAAAATAAAACCAAACATCTGCAAATCTTCACATTGGAGAGCTGGAACCAGCATATGTTTTGCATTTTTGCTGAATGAATTATCTATGTGATAAATTGAAATGGCGGTGAAGTTTTCAAATAAACTAGAATATGGCTTGAGCACTGCACATTGTAAATTTAAACATTAAATGTCGACTAAATTTAGGGAAATTATCTCTTGTTTGTTACTCCTTAATATTTCAGATTTTCATCTTACATTTAGATCGTAATCTTTTAAGTGCGCCAGAAAATATAATTTGTTTGATTTCTGCCGTGCTATTCTATTTAATTTAAAACAATATTTACAGAGGTGGACTCCGTCACTCACCTATCGTCACGTTTCTCCGTCCAGGTGAGAGCTGGTCTGGAGAAAGCCAAGCAGGGTCTGGAGAAGGAGTCCGCGGACCTCAGCGCCGACCTGCGATCCCTCGCCAGCGCCAAGCAGGACGTGGAGCACAAGAAGAAGAAGGTCGAGGGTCAGCTGAACGACCTGCACTCACGTTTCAACGAGAGCGAGCGGCAGAGGACCGAGCTCGGGGAGCGGGTCTCCAAGATTACTGTGAGTCATAGAAATATTAATGATTTAACAAAGAAACCACATAGAAATACTAATAAATTAAATAAATAAAAACATAAAAATACTAATGAATTAACACTGAAGCAGCATATCATATATATATATATATATATATATATATATTTATTTATTTATTTATATATTTATTTATTTATTTATATATACTGTATGTGTGTGTATGTGTGTATATGTATATATATATATATATATATATATATTTGATTATATTTATATTTATTTTTATATATATTTATTTATATATATATTTACATATATTTATATTTAAATATATATTTGATTATATTTATATTTATTTATATATATATTTACATATATTTATATTTAAATATATATTTATAATTATTTATATATACATATATGTTTATATGTATATATATATTATATATTTATTTATATATTATATAAATATATATTTATATATTTAAATTTATTTATATTTATATATAGTGTGAGAAGAAAATATCGGACGAAATAAAACATTTTACTACCTCTCTTTTGACTCCTTTCCTTCATTCTCCTCATCTTCATCAGATGGAACTGGACAGTGTGACGGGTATTTTGAACGATGCGGAAGGAAAGAACATCAAGTTGAGCAAAGACGTCTCCAGTCTGTCCTCCCAGCTCCAGGATGCACAGGTGAGGTGTTTCTGGAGTTGTAGTTCTGTGTTGAGCTAAATGCTAACAGCAGTAAGCTAACACGTTCACAACAACGACAAAGCTAACATGCTTATGTTTAGCTGGTGCTATGTTAGTTTTGCATGTTAGCATTGACTGTGAATGTTCGAAGCTGCACGGCAATCCATCCAATAGTTGTCAAGAAACTTCAATAAAAAAACAACTCAAAAGGAAAAGACAGAAAATCACCAAAGCTGTGAGGATGCATCTTCTGGAAACCAAGAATATCTGTAAAAAAACTGTGGTGCCAATCAAACTCAATGATATTTAGATATTTCACTGAATAGATATTTGGTGCATCAAAGTCGTTGGATTTTATTGTCTGGGGACCTTGAATTTCTTCTTTATTTGGTAAATGTAACTATTCCTTTTAACAGTTGAAATTAAATACAAAGAGCATCAATTACTCTTTTGATCCCAGAAAGAAAAACATATATTTGATTTAGATATTTAAAACTTTGACCTACTGGTGATGCGTCAGAATAAATGGATTTTATTGTGACATTGCCGCCAACTGACCCCCTTTCTCCTCATCTCCTCATCTTCCCCCTCGTCTCTTCGTGTCCTCGTCTCCTCGTCTCCTCGTGTCCTCGTGTCCTTGTCCTCCAGGAGCTGCTGTCGGAGGAGACCCGTCAGAAGCTGAACCTGTCCGGACGTCTCCGTCAGATGGAGGAGGACAGGAACGGCCTGATGGAGCAGCTGGAGGAGGAGACGGAGACCAAGCGGGCCGTGGAGAGGCAGCTCTCCAGCCTCAGCATGCAGGTCAGTGACCTAAAGCCGCCAGGCGGCCGGAGACAAATCCATGGTGTTGCAAACTCATCACACTCACTCTCCCCGCCAGCTGTCCGACTACAAGAAGAAGCTGGACGAGACGTCCGGGACGGTGGAGATGCTGGAGGAGGGGAAGAAGCGTCTGCAGCGCGAGCTGGAGGCGGCCAACGGCGAGTACGAGGAGAAGGCGTCGGCCTACGACAAGCTGGAGAAGAGCCGGAGCCGGATGCAGCAGGAGCTGGAGGACGTCCTTATGGACCTGGACGGCCAGCGGCAGCTCGTGTCCAACCTGGAGAAGAAGCAGAAGAAGTTTGATCAGGTGGGAAGATGCTTTTGTTGTGTTTAACCAGTGTTAGAAGGCCTTAAACCAGTATTATACTGCCTTAAACCAGTATTAGACTGCCTTAAACCAGTATTAGACTGCCTTAAACCAGAATAATAATGTCTTAAACCAGAATAATACTGTCTTAAACCAGTATTAGAAGGCCTTAAACCAGTATTAGAAGGCCTTAAACCAGAATAATAATGTCTTAAACCAGAATAATAATGTCTTAAACCAGTATTAGAAGGCCTTAAACCAGTATAATAATGCCTTAAACCAGTATAATAATGTCTTAAACCAGTATAATAATGTCTTAAACCAGTATAATAATGTCTTAAACCAGTATAATAATGCCTTAAACCAGTATAATAATGTCTTAAACCAGTATAATAATGCCTTAAACCAGAATAATAATGCCTTAAACCAGTATAATAATGCCTTAAACCAGAATAATAATGCCTTAAACCAGTATAATAATGTCTTAAACCAGTATAATAATGCCGTAAACCAGAATAATAATGCCTTAAACCAGTATAATAATGTCTTAAACCAGTATAATAATGTCTTAAACCAGTATAATAATGTCTTAAACCAGTATAATAATGCCTTAAACCAGTATAATAATGCCTTAAACCAGTATAATAATGCCTTAAACCAGTATAATAATGCCTTAAACCAGAATAATAATGCCTTAAACCAGTATAATAATGCCTTAAACCAGTATAATAATGTCTTAAACCAGTATAATAATCTCTTAAACCAGTATAATAATCTCTTAAACCAGTATAATAATGCCTTAAACCAGTATAATAATGTCTTAAACCAGTATAATAATGACTTAAACCAGTATTATAATGTCTTAAACCAGTATAATAATGCCTTAAACCAGTATAATAATGCCTTAAACCAGTATAATAATGTCTTAAACCAGTATAATAATCTCTTAAACCAGTATAATAATGCCTTAAACCAGTATTATAATGTCTTAAACCAGTATAATAATCCCTTAAAGGTACAAATGAAACCACTAAATAAAGAGTTGAGTGTGTGTTGACCTCCCGTGACCTCCTCGGGCTCAGATGCTGGCGGAGGAGCGCGCCGTGTCCTGTAAGTTCGCGGAGGAGCGCGACCACGCGGAGGCGGAGGCGCGGGACAAGGAGACGCGGGCGCTGTCCCTGGCCCGAGCGCTGGAGGAGAACCAGGACGCCCTGGAGGAGGCGGACAAGACCGTGAAGGCCCTGCGAGGCGAGATGGAGGACCTCATCAGCTCCAAGGACGACGTGGGGAAGAGCGTAAGGAGAATATATATATTATAATTAATACGTTTATTTAAATTTTCAGGCGTCGTGCCCTGATGCTTTTGATCTGCTCGCCCACGCTTCCACCAGGTGCACGACCTGGACAAGGCCAAGCGCGGCCTGGAGGCCATGGTGGACGAGATGAGGACGCAGATGGAGGAGCTGGAGGACGAGCTGCAGGTGGCCGAGGACGCCAAGCTGCGTCTGGAGGTCAACACGCAGGCGCTGAGGTCGCAGCACGAGAGGGAGCTGCACGCCCGCGACGAGCTGGGGGAGGAGAAGAGGAAGCAGCTCCTCAAGCAGGTATGGAGACATAAATACTTTATTAATCCTGCAAGGGGCATTTTTTCGTACAGCAGCATTTTTACATAAGAAAAAATTTTACGTAAGAAAAGAAACATTTTTACATAAGAAAAGAACATTTTTACATAAGAAAAGAAACATTTTTACATAAGAAAAGAAACATTTTTACATAAGAAAAGAAAATTTTTACATAAGAGAAAATTTTTACATGAGAAAAGAAACATTTTTACATAAGAAAAGAAACATTTTTACGTAAGAAAAGAAACATTTTTACATAAGAAAAGAAACATTTTTACGTAAGAAAAGAAACATTTTTACGTAAGAAAAGAAACATTTTTACGTAAGAAAAGAAACATTTTTTCATAAGAAAAGAAACATTTTTACATGAGAAAAGAAACATTTTTACAGAAGAAAGGAAACATTTTTACATTAGAAAATATTTTTTCTTTCATAAAAAAAGAACAATATATACAAAATAGAATAATAAGAAGAAGAAAAAGAAAATAAGAAAAATGCACAATATATACAACAAATAGAATATAATAATAATATTAAATTAAATTAACGAACCAAACAAAAAGTAGTGCAAGATGTAGCTGTAGTTGGGTGTATGCTTTAGGGGCGGGGCTTACTATGATTGACAGGCCTTTAGTAACTTAGGGTCAGATAGACCACAAAGCTGGGTATGCTTTAGGGGCGGGGCTTACTGTGATTGACAGGCCTTTAGTAACTTAGGGTCAGATAGACCACAAAGCAGGGTATGCTTTAGGGGCGGGGCTTACTGTGATTGACAGGCCTCTACCAGAGACGTGTACGTTCTCCTCCTCAGGTGAGGGTCTTGAAAGAGTCGTAACTGTAAACTTGTTCTAATCCCAGCTGGATCTTCTTTGACCTTTTGTTGTAAAATTAAACCAAACGAGTGACCTCTGCCAGGTGCGCGAGCTGGAGGCGGAGCTTGAGGAGGAGAGGAAGCAGCGAGGTCAAGCGTCGGGCAGCAAGAAGAAGCTGGAGGGCGAGCTGAAGGACATGGAGGACCAGCTGGAGGCCACCAGCAGGGGGCGCGACGAAGCCGTCAAGCAGCTGCGCAAGATCCAGGTCAGCTGCACCAGCGCCTCAACAAAGCTGCTTCCTGTCGCTTCTTTCATTTACTTTTATTTGGACCTGAATCCGATGCATTTAAATCTCCCCCCCCCCCACAGGGCCAGGTGAAGGATCTCCAGAGGGACCTGGAGGACTCGCGTGCGGCCCAGAAGGAGGTCCTCACCTCGGCCCGGGAGTCCGAGCGCAGGACCAAGGCCATGGAGGCCGACGTCGTCCAGCTGCACGAGGTCGCCTTCTAACTCTGCGCTTTTCAAAATAAAAGCTTAACTATGACACAAACATATTCAGCTTTAATTCTGCAGGGCGACCTTTTTAAAAAAAAGCATGAAATCAGGGAGATAACTTTATTAACTTCCTTCTGCAGATGTTGGCAGCAGCTGAGAGAGCTCGTAAGCAGGCGGAGACGGAGAGAGACGAGCTGTCTGAAGAGCTGGCCAGTAACTCCTCCGGAAAGTGGGTGTTTTTAAGTTCATAAACATATAAATATACAAATATATATATATATATATATAAATATATATATATTTGTATATTTAATGGGACATGATGCTTAAACAATGCATGGAAATCGATTTTTATATATATATATAATCAATTTCCGGCATTTTTCAGAGAATATACATGGAAAACGTTTTTAAAAAAGTTGCATGTCAAAAAAGTATTAAGAAAAGTAACATGATGAAAAAGTATATGAAAAAGTTTTTAAAAAGTATTAAAAGTTACATGTTGAAAAAAGTATTAAAAAGTTGCATGTCGAAAAAAGTGTAAAAAGTAACATGTCGAAAAAAATTATAAAAAGTTACATGTTGAAAAAAGTATAAAAAAAAGTTACATGTTGAAAAAGTATAAAAAAGTTACATGTTGAAAAGTATTAAAAAAGTAATATGATGAAAAAGTATATGAAAAAGTATTAAAAGTTACATGTTGAAAAAGTATTAAAAAGTTGCATGTCAAAAGTGTAAAAAGTTACATGTTGAAAAAAGTATTAAAAAGTAATGACGAAAAAAGTATATGAAAAGTTTTTAAAAAGTATAAAAGTTACATGTTGAAAAAAGTATTAAAAAAAGTTACATGTTGAAAAAAATATTAAAAAAAGTAATATGATGAAAAAAGTATTTAAAAAAGTTGATGTAAAAAGTGTAAAAAAGTAACATGTCGAAAAAAATTATAAAAAAGTTACATGTTGAAAAAAGTATTAAAAAAAAGTTACATGTTGAAAAAAGTATTAAAAAAAAGTTACATGTTGAAAAAAGTATTAAAAAAAGTTACATGTTGAAAAAAGTATTAAAAAAAAGTTACATGTTGAAAAAAGTATTAAAAAAAGTTACATGTTGAAAAAAGTATTAAAAAAAGTTACATGTTGAAAAAAGTATTTAAAAAAGTTACATGTTGAAAAAAGTATTAAAAAAAGTTACATGTTGAAAAAAGTATTAAAAAAAGGTGCATGTCGAAAAAAGTGTAAAAAAGTAACATGTCGAAAAAAATTATAAAAAAAGTTACATGTTGAAAAAAGTATTAAAAAAAAGTTACATGTTGAAAAAAGTATTAAAAAAAAGTTACATGTTGAAAAAAGTATTAAAAAAAGTTACATGTTGAAAAAAGTATTAAAAAAAAGTTACATGTTGAAAAAAGTATAAAAAAAAGTTACATGTTGAAAAAAGTATTAAAAAAAGTAATATGATGAAAAAAGTATATGAAAAGGTTTTTAAAAAGTATTAAAAAAGTTACATGTTGAAAAAAGTATAAAAAAAAGTTACATGTTGAAAAAAGTATTAAAAAAAGTTACATGTTGAAAAAAGTATTAAAAAAAGTTACTTGTTGAAAAAAGTATTTAAAGAAGTTACTTCCCCCTCAGGTCGCTGCTGTCGGACGAGAAGCGTCGCCTGGAGACGAAGATCGGCCAGCTGGAGGAGGAGCTGGAGGAGGAGCAGGCCAACGTGGAGAGCCTCAACGAGCGGCTGAGGAAGAGCCAGCAGCTGGTAGGTTCCCGGGTGTGGGTCGAGACCTCATGGGGGTTCTTCTGCGTTGTGGTCCTGACCTCTGTTGTGCAGGTGGACCAGCTGGGGGCGGAGCTAGCGGCGGAGCGCTCCACCTCTCAGAGCCGCGAGGGGTCCCGGCAGCTGCTGGAGCGGCAGACCCGAGACCTGAAGGCCAAGCTGCAGGAGGTGGAGGGCCAGGGCCGCTCCAAGCTCAAGGCCTCCATCGCCGCCCTGGAGGCCAAGCTGAGGGAGGCGGAGGAGCAGCTGGAGATCGAGAGCAGGTACCGGTGCATGCTGGGAAACGGAGTTCCACAAGCTGAATTCCAACTTACGAAGACGGGACCGGAAAATACATCAATGTTATGTTTTCTGAACTCACCAGCTTTTCTATTATTTATTTATTATTATATTCTTCACCCACTTAGTCATTAAATACACATTACAGTTGATTATTTATTAAAAAAATCTGTGTAAATATTTTTTCAAAGCTCTAATTATTTTAATTATATAAACTATTTTAAAGAAGTTTTTTATCTTAAATTATTATGATTATTTATTTGTGTTGTTTTGGTTTGTAACTTTGATCTGAATATAAGGTTTATTACGATTAATATTAATAATATAATTACTATAATAATAATGTATTATTATTATTATTATTGTTATTATTATATACCATTTTTCTGAACAAAGTCACAACGTTCTTTACATGTTTTAATTCTGGTTCAACCATGTAAGTTTACTATTGTTATAATAATAATAATAATAATAATAATAATAATGATAATTTTAATGATAATAATAATGATAATAATGATAATTTTAATGATAATAATATTAATAATGTTAATTTTAATAATAATAATGATCATTTTAATAATAATAATGATGATAATTTTAATAATATGAATGATAATAATAATGATCATTTTAATGATAATGATCATTTTAATGATAATAATAATAATTTTAATAATGATCATTTTAATAATAATGATCATTTTAATGATAATGCTAATAATGATAATGATAATAATAATGATAATGATAATAATAATGATAATTTTAATAATGATAATAATAACAGTAATAGTATTATAATTATTGTTGTTTTTATTGTTATTATGAACTATTTGATGGATAATATGTTGTGTTAATGATGTGGCGCAGGGAGCGTCAGTCCAACGCTAAGAATCTGCGTCAGAAGGAGAAGAAGCTGAAGGACCTGAGCCTCCAGGTGGAGGACGAGAGGAAGCAGGCGCAGCAGTACAAAGACCAGGTGAGCGAGGGCGGAGCCTCGAGGCAGCGCGTCACCGTCTCGCGCGCTCTGCCTCATGCCCTGTTCTGTGCCCCCTGCAGGCGGAGAAGGGCAACGTGCGCGTGAAGCAGCTGAAGCACCAGCTGGAGGAGGCGGAGGAGGAGGCGCAGCGCGTGGCCGCGGCTCGCAGGAAGCTGCAGCGGGAGCTGGACGAGGCGACGGAGGCCAACGACGCCCAGAGCCGAGACATGGCCTCTCTCCGGAGCAAGCTGAGGTACCGACTCATAACAATCTGCAAATATTACAACTTCACCCACTTGGGGTGGAAACAAGCCTCTGAACCCCAGAACTACCCTGTTTATCACAAAGATGTCAGGTCCTCATCTTTCCGACGGTCCTTGAACACATCGGCCAAAGAATCCGAACAAAACTTAAAATTGAGATGTTTCATTAAAAAAAAAAAAAAAAAAAAAAATATATATATATATATATATATATATACTACACGTCTCGTTTAAAATCTCGCCACAAATAAACCTTCTGCTTTAAGCAGATTGTGTAAAAAACATAAAATTCTGAGCTCCTCAGAGAAACTATGACGTCATGATTGATTCATCTGAGACCAACAGTCACGTGACAAGAAATCAGAGAAACTGAAGGAGAGGAAGTGAAGGAGGAGAGGAGAGGAGAGGAGAGGAGAGGGGAGAGGAGAGAGGAGAGAGGAGAGGAGAGGAGAGGTTAGGAGAGGAGGAGCATCTGGAAACATGTGAATATTTTAATACATAAAACACACAGAGCCTCTATTTCTTCCCAACATTGTTAAACTTGTTGACACTTGGAAACATGTTTTATAGATTCCAGTGTTTTTATAAAATATGACAGCTCACGGCATAATAACGGTGTTATTCCGCTTCACGGTTCAGAGGGTCAAACCTTTGTCTAGAGACAGAAACATGAAGGCATGAGATGATTTGTGATCGTGGAATTCCCTCTCCCTCCTCTCCCGTGTCCTCAGACACTACTGATCTGTCCCAAAGCCTCCTGGGAATATCCTCCTCTTCCTCAGCGGCTTTTTTTTTTTTTAAACTTCATCGCTTTCCTAAATCCTTTTGGTTTCGGTTTAAGATTTCAGGGGCTTAAAATCTCACTTTGCAACTATCCTCCATCTCCTTTCTCACCCTCCTCCTCTTCCTCTTCCTCCTCCTCTTCCTCTTCCTCTTCCTCCTGGGGGTTCCCAGGCGTGGCGGCGGGGAGGCGGTGTTCAGCAGCCCAAGCCCCCGGAGCAGCGGCGGAGGAGGAGGAGGAGGAGGAGGAGGAGGAGGAGGCGTGAGGAGCTTGGGGCTGGGAGGGAGCATCAGCCGGAGGAGCACCATCAAGGAGAACTCAGTGGAGCTGCAGGAGGAGGAGCCCCCGTCTCGGTCCCCGTCTCCCCCTCTGGACCCCCGCGGGGAGGCCTACGCCTACTCCCCCGACGAGTAGACGGGGATCCCCCCCCGACCCCCGACCCCCGACCCCCCCCAACCCGAGAGGGCTGAGCCGGAGCCCGGAGATATTATATTATATTATTATACTTTTAATTTAAATTATTTGACGGTTTCCTTTTAACGGTTGAGGTTGAAGACGTTTTAACAAAACAACGGATTTATGTTGAAAATTCTCAAAGTAAATTCACAAACGAGTTGAAAAAATTTGAAAAAAAAGTCCCAATAATAATCTTTTACGTTAAGAAATAACACTAATTCTGATCATACGGTTTCATAATTTTTTAATAATTTAAAAATATTATTTTAGACTGATGAAGTCAAATTAATTGCCAGCTTTATTGAAAACCCATAACAAATTTGTGCCAAACCTTTTTTCTAAAATATGAAGATTTTATGCTTTTTATTTTATTACATGATAGAAAACTGAATATATTTGAGTTCTGCACTGTTGGTCAAACAAAACAAAACTGGGAAATTATTTCACTACTTTATTCTATTTTTTTATCGACGAAATAATAAATAAAAACAAATCAGGAGATAATCTAAAAACACAATAATAATCTAGTAAGAATTAAAATAAACTAAAATCATGTAAAATCAACTGTTTCTTTGCTGTTTCATACATTTTAAAATGTGAAATCGATCTAAATACTACAATACCCATGAGCCTCAGCGGCAGAAGACTACAGTCAGAGTTTCAACATATTCAGGACACGTTGCAGTGAAGCTGCCGAATTTATCCAAAAATCTAACCTCAATGCATTCTGGGATTTGAAGTCTCCCGCAGCTGTTGCGATTCTTTCTGGCTTTATTAAGTAATGTTCTCCTCGGCTTTGCTTTTATCTTCCATTTATAAACATTAAAATAAAACACACCATTTACAGGAGGTCAACTCTTTGTTTGTCGAGCTCAAATACAAGAAAAAAATTATTTAAATTATTAAGACACACGCAGGATTGCTGATTAGTCCCCCCATTTTATTTTTTATTTTAAATATTTAACAACTTTTATCATGTCATGTGACTTCATCACACAGTATAAATTACTCGTCCAGTTCTAAACCGACCGATTCCAAATCGTTCAACTTTATTTGGGGGAAATAAATCTCATTATTTAAGAAAATAATTATAATTCAACGAGCACAAAGGAGACGTGAATGGAAACAGATTTCATCCTCTTAAACGGATACAAAATAATCAAAATAAAGTAAAAAACGCTTGATTTTTTTTTGAAGTTATTTTATTATTATTTATGCAAATCTAATATATATTTAGTTTTATTTATATTACAGTTAGTTTAAAGAATCCTCATTATATAAAGTCAGTTTTCCTAGTTTAAAATAACGACCCCGTCATTTAACAAAACTTATAATTTAATAATAACAATTAAAAAAAATGATTCCATCTGTTGCGGAATAAAAAAATATTTGTACTGAAAATTTTAAACATTGGAAATAAATATCAATATATATAAAAAATATATAAAAATTTTAAATTTATTTTGAGCAAAAATCCTTTAAAATAATGCAGAAAATTTTATATTTTCTCAACTAAATAAACACATTTCAAATGTTTTGAACAAAAATCCTTAAAGATCATGCAAATGTTTTTATACGTTCTCAAATAAATAAATAAAAACCTTCCCAGCAGCAGGAAGTTTTGTTAAACGACCTTCTTTGTACGTTATATTTTTGCAGCTCTTTCTTTCTGCACTTCCTCTGAAAATGTTTTTATTTGGAAACTGAATGTAAAACTATATATTTGCAAAAATATATATTTTGCAAAAAGAAAACCTGTTGTGTATTTAAACTCACAAACACACAACGTAATATTTCACCGTGATACAAGTGAGTTGTACGACTGCTGTGACTTTCTGCTATTAAACTGCTAATAAACCCTCTCGTGTGTCTCCTTCTTCTGGAGGAAATAAAATCAACACTTTCTTTTTAACACTTCAAGTTTTAATGCTTTTTCAGAAACATAAGCAGCACTGAAGGTGAACAAAGAGCAGAGGAGGTCTTTGTTTGTACTCTTTAAGGCAAAAACACACAGTTTTCTTTTTAAAGGAACCGTAAACAACAACAACAACAACAACACAAGTCAAACCTGTTGCATCCTTTCTTTCTTTTTAACATAAAACACAAGTAGCCTTCACTGAAGTATTCATATCTCACTTTTAACATTTTAACTCCTGGAGAGACAGAAGTAGAGCTCCGAGTCCAGAACTGAGAGGTTAAAACCGGTTTCAAAAAGCATCGGCCCGTTTTTAGATTTTGATATTTTTCTAGCTCGTGTTTCAACCACAGACTGAATATAAGAAGTGGACGTAGTCATGGCGACGTCTCCTCATTGGATTGTGGACTGAGGAGGAGGGACGTAGAGACCTGTCAATCACCTTGTAGCCCCGCCCCTAAAGCATCCCCTGCTTTATGGTCTGTCTGACTCTAAATGGACCATAATTTACTAAATGAACATCATGCTGTATTGAAGAAGACTTGAAACTAGAGATTGAGACATAAACTCATGTTTACAATGTTTACTGAGGAATAAATCAAGAGAGAAGTAGAGTCATTTTCTATAGACTTCTATACAACCAGAGGAGTCGCCCCCTGGTGGTCAAGAGAGAGAATGCAGCTTTAACACATGAAGCTTTGACTTCTATACAACCAGAGGAGTCGCCCCCTGGTGGTCAGGAGAGAGAATGCAGCTTTAACACATGAAGCTTTGACTTCTATACAACCAGAGGAGTCGCCCCCTGGTGGTCAGGAGAGAGAATGCAGCTTTAACACATGAAGCTTTGACTTCTATACAACCAGAGGAGTCGCCCCCTGATGGTCAGGAGAGAGAATGCAGCTTTAACACATGAAGCTTTGACTTCTATACAACCAGAGGAGTCGCCCCCCGGTGGTCAGGAGAGAGAATGCAGCTTTAAGACATAAAGCATCGGCTTCACTCGGTAGAACCGGAGGTTGCCGCCTGAAGTTCTAATTGTGGGTTTTTTTGGGCAGTTATCTAAGAGCTTCGTGTGCGTTACGTCGCCACCATGTGGACCGGAGCAGAATACGAATCGGTAAAACAAAGACGAATCAAATCACATTTGTGATCCAACCAACAAAATGTGCATTTATGTGGCAAAGTACAGTGAAGGAAACTCCTTCATGCATCGGAGTAAAACAGCTTCCTGTGAAGTTCAAACATTCTCACCTCGAGAGTCTCAAGGTTTTCTTTTCACATCAAACCGTAATCTCTAAAATCCGCTTTCGCGTTCAGTCGCAACACACCGACAAAAAAAAGAGAAAAAGACACAAAGAACAAGCAAAACAAAAAGAAGTCCAGTAAGTCCTGCAAACAAACAAACAAACAAAGTATCTTCCTGTGCAGACGTGAGCTGCTGACAGACGTCCCAAAGTAACCATGGCAACCGCATCCCATCCAGCGGTTGGGGGGAGGGGAGGGGGGGTGAAGGGGTTCACAGCAGCAGCTTGGGTCCGGCTCCGAAGTCCAACCTCTTCACCAGCCTTCAAAAGACACGACGGGAAAACACTCAACAAAAGGCCAAACGATCACCCAAAAAAACAGATTTGGGCCGTTTTTTTTGGATTCACGTGTTTCTCTCTGTGGTCTTGATTTTTCACCACGATATAAAAGTCCTGCTCGTCTCTGGAAACAGAACCATCGTGACTCGAAGCGGAGAGAACTAGAACGCGTCTTTAGTGCAGAATAACTCCGTTATTATGACATAAATCATAGTTGAATTTCTTTAATAATATATTGAAATAAAATTGGCGAACAATGGAATCTATACATCCAACATTTGGGTAACTGTTACCAATGATGAAGCAGAAGATGGAGGCTCTACATGTTTTATATTTTTAGATATTTACATGTTTACAGCCTCTCCGCTCCGTGTTCAGCAGCCTGAACATACGTCAGAGTTTCTCTGATTTGTTGTGATGTGACTGTTGGTCTCAGATGAATCAATCATGACGTCATAGTTTCTCTGAGGAGCTCAGAATTTAATGTTTTTTACAGAATCCGGTTAAAGCAGAAGGTTTTCTTTGTGGTGATATTTTAAAATGACACCTTTTTGATTAAATAATCACAATTTTAAGCTTCGTTCCGGCTGCTTTTTCTCTGCCGTAAGCGTTCGTCAAACGTGATGCGTTCAGGGACCGTCGGGAAGATGAAAATCTGAGGAGAATGGCTGTGATGAGCGGTGTAGTTTTGCCGATAACGGATCAGACGACACGTCTCACCCTTTGTTGTAGAGCCCGTTGGTGGGACGAGTCTCCGAGGAGTTGTTCTGGCCCGACGGCGCCCCCTGTCCTCCGGCGCGGCCCCTGCGGCTCGCCGTCTGCTCGTGGACGTACTCGCGACACGACGCCAGCTTGGACTCCAGGTTCTACGAACACGAAGATTCAGCTTCATAAAAACACTGCGACGCCTTTTAAAAATTATTATCCCCGATAACGTGTTTTTTTAAATCGTCTCATTCCTAAAAAAAAAAACAACAAAAAAAAATAGGAAATGTTATTTATGAAGAACAATTACTGATTTGTGCTCGTTTCTATGTCATGCAGGTTCAAGAGAATCCATCGCGTCTCCCGCTCTGGAGAGAGGAAGCAGTTTGCATTTAAGAGTAAAACCACAGAATGAAAAGTATTACCCCGACTTTCCTCAGCAGCTCCCCGACGATGTTCAGAGCCGAGATCCTCGCCGACATGGTGAGAGGATTCCCCGAGAGGCTTTCCGGTCTGGATGGCGTCGGCGTGACAACGTGAGAGGACGGAGACGTGGTTTGGTCGGGCGGGGTGAGGGGGGGGGTGGGCAAACCCACGGAGGAGGAAGAGGAGGAGGAGGAGGAGGAGGAAGGCTCTTTGATGGCACCGCTGAGGGACGGCTTCCTGTCCTGAACCTGCTGCTTCTGCTGCACGGCGAGCTCCTGCCTCAGGTCTGACACGCACACGCACACACACACACACACACACACACACACACACACACACAGTGTTTATTACGACTGCCTCACAGAAAGCCGAGGCGACTGATAACCGAGAGGAGGGCTCTGACCTCTGGCCTCGTCCTTCAGCCTCTGGACGGACTCCAGCTGGTTCTCCTTCTCGTCCAGCTCGCCCTCCAGGAAGGCGTTCCTCTCGATCACCTGGTTCGTCCTCTGCTCAAAATCCTCCAGAGACATGATGGTCGCCCTGAAACAACAACAACAACAACAAGAGATTTGAAGGGAGAATTTATCTTTCACTTCCTTAGAAAGGGACAGTGTGTAGGATTTAGGGACATCTAGTGGTGACTCCTCCCTCTCCGATGACTGCGTTAACGTGAGCTGCCGACATTCAACGCTTCTTTAGGTGCAACGAAATTAACCTCCTTAAAGCTGCATTCTCTCTCCTGACCACCAGGGGGCGACTCCTCTGGTTGTATAGAAGTCAAAGCTTCATGTGTTAAAGCTGCATTCTCTCTCCTGACCACCAGGGGGCGACTCCTCTGGTTGTATAGAAGTCTATAGAAAATGACTCTACTTCTCTCTTGATTTATTCCCTCAGTAAACATTGTAAACATGAGTTTATGTCTCAATCTCTAGTTTCAAGTCTTCTTCAATACAGCATGATGTTCATTTAGTAAATTATGGTCCATTTAGAGTCAAACAGACCATAAAGCAGGGGATGCTTTAGGGGCGGGGCTACAAGGTGATTGACAGGTCTCTATGTCCCTCCTCCTCAGTCCTAATGAAAAACATGCTTCATTTACAGTATATTCCACTTCATAGATCCCTCCTGAATCCTACAACGCCGGCCCTTTAAGTGACCTCTGACCTCTTGGTCCTCTCCAGGTCATCGTTGGCCTGCTCCAGCTCTCGGATGTACTTGTGGAGCTGGTCTCTGACGGCGGTGGTCTCGGCGAGGTCTCCCTCCAGGCTGGAGATCTGCCGGTGGGCCTCCGAGTGCTGCGTCTCGTACTTCTCCTGGAGCGAGGCCGACCAGAAAATATACAGATTGTTATTATTATATTAACTTTTATGTGACGGCAAAATAATTTAAATATTCTGAACGTTTGAGGGCATTCAGCTAAACCAAAGAAAACTTAATGTGAATAAAAGTATGATATATATAATTTACTGGTCTAAAAACATACTTTGGTGCAGACAGAATATTAGGGTATTATTTATTTATTATTTATTTGAAATTGTAAATACACACATGAGTCTCATAAATCTCGTATTTACTGTGTACATGTATCTTAAATTATTTTAATTAGAAGTATAAGTGACTTTTCACCTATTTCGACCACGAAATAAAAGTTAATAAATATCTCAAACATTTTTTTTGCTGTAAAATCACTTTAAAACTACATAATTGCAGATTGTTTACGTGACAGCGCCCTCTAACGAGGAGAACAGACACAATGAGCTGAAAGTTAAATGTTGAAGGAGCTTCTTTATGTTGTGACCTCTGACCAACATTCTTCTGCGAAAGAAATTCTTCATTTTCTCTCCTGAATGTTGAATCAACGTTTATACGATAAGCCCCGTATTTAAAGAATTAGGAGGTTCTTCGAGTGAACTATGTAGCAACAAGTGTGTTTTGTTAGTTGCATGTTTTTGTTTTTGTAATTGAGACACTCAGCAGGAAGATCAACAAATATGTTCGTTAAAGAGGAGAAAAAGGGGGACGAGTGAACTGCGACATGACTTATGTGAAGAGCCGACATCCCCTCCAGACACGGACCAGTCATCAGCTGCCTCTCCACACTGAATCAATCCTCTGTGTGTGTGTGTGTGTGTGTGTGTGTGTGTGTGTGTGTGTGTGTGTGTGTGTGTGTGTGTGTGTGGCCTATTCAGCACAGGCAACCAGAGCTATAAAACTCAACCTACCATCAGCAGTTTCAAATTCACATTTAACAGGCGATCAGCTGGTTGAACGTTATGAAAATAACTTGGAAATAAAACCCTGCTGAGATAACGACTACGTTTACAGCCGATGCTGAAGCGTCTTAAAGCTGCATACTCTCTCCTGACCACCAGGGGGCGACTCCTCTGGTTGTATAGAAGTCAAAGCTTCATGTGTTAAAGCTGCATTCTCTCTCCTGACCACCAGGGGGCGACTCCTCTGGTTGTATAGAAGTCAAAGCTTCATGTGTTAAAGCTGCATTCTCTCTCCTGACCACCAGGGGGCGACTCCTCTGGTTGTATAGAAGTCTATAGAAAAACCCACACACCTTGTAGTTGTCCAGTTCGATGCGGAGGCGGCCGTTGGCGGACAGAAGTTCGCGGTTTCGCGCCTCACACTGTTTCAGCTCCGCCTCCAGCTCCACCTCGTAGTCACGACTCATCTGCTGGAACTCCTGCAGCTCCTCCTGGGCCTCCTCCGCACTGAGAACACACACACACACACGCACACGCACACGCACACACACACACACACACACACACACACACACACACACACACAATAATTTGAAGCTATTAATCCAATTTCACCATTTTCTCGGCCAACCACGAGACGTTCTGGTGATTTTGGATTAAACACGAACGTCTAAAGATCACAAAAATGTGTTTAACAGGAAAACACCTCGAGGTTCACACCTGTTTATCTTGCAGGAGTGATTATTTTTTTATGAATGTATTACGGAGCCCCAGAAGTCCTGAAAGATTACATATGAAGAGTATTATGATTTTAAAGCGGTAAAATTGATAAAGAAGTGTTTTTAGGATAATATTCTATTGAAGAGTATTATGTTTTTAAAGCTATGTAATTAACAAAGAAATGTCTGCATGGAAATACTCCATTGCACCGCTATGATTTTGGGAACTATGTAATTAATAAGGAGATGTCTGCATGATAATATTGAATTGTACCGCCAGGATTTAGTGAAAGACACTCAAAATGACCAGTTGCATAGAACGCACCTGAGAAGGTCACGTGCCTGGTGGTGGGGTCATAATGGCGTAGTGAGACACCGGAGACTTTTGATTTTCTCGGATGCT
Organism: Ophiodon elongatus; assembly: GCA_016806645.1. NCBI lineage: Eukaryota > Metazoa > Chordata > Actinopteri > Perciformes > Hexagrammidae > Ophiodon > Ophiodon elongatus. The sequence goes on from JACSYO010002119.1 coordinate 132,419, forward strand.
AATGAAGACCCCAGTCCCCCCACAGACGGGGCGGGGAGTTTTTTGGCGCCACGAACTTTGCTCCTATCGCCAGGAGGGACGCTGCAGGGTGCCGGCTGTGCACCAATGGACATTACTTACTTTTTGAACCAATGGGAGAATTTCACACCTTTTCGGGTGCTATATATTCAATGTGCGTCTTTTGTTCAGGATTCGACGGTGGAAGCGAGAGACAGGTAGCTGCTAGCAGACTGTGGATCGCGGAAGCCGGCGAATCCTCAGCTGAGATTTTTGTACTTTCTATCACAACGACTTTTTACTTTATTAAATGCACTTTATTATAACTGTTCGATCTTTCTGAAACACGACACATATTTTGTTGTATTTCCCACATAATCCGATTGGCGCGAGACGTTAACGTATTAGAACGGAATAATAACTCGTGTAACTAATATATAACAAGATAAAAAAATATATATTTGAAACGTCAACAATCATCAATAAACTCAGCGAGAAGAGGAAAAGAGGACAATGTATTCTGATGCAGAGTACTTCAACATGTTTTAGGGTGATGAACTGAGAGGTCTGTTAACAACAACATAAACATGGAGGGGGGTGTAGGGGGGGGGGGGGGGCACACCTCTGTTGTTGTCTGGCAGCCTGGTCCTTCCAGTACTCCAGCTCTTCCTCCAGGGACCCAAACTCTGGGGGCTCCGGATCCCCCATCTCCTGCCCCGCCTTAGTGGAGAGCCGAGTCTCCTTTTCACGCTCCAACGCTGCTCTGTGGTTCAGTTAAAACAAGGCAATAAGTTAAAGCTCCCATCGGGAGGAACTCCCTTTAGAAATCCGCCCATTTATCTTCAAAATAACACCGGTAAATGGAAAATAGTTAATTATTATAAGAGATGACTTCAAATGATTCATTGGCATTTTCACGTTAATTCGGCATATAAGTGATCCAATAAGCTTCAATATCTTTCAGATAAAAACTCAGATTATTGACTTTGGTCGTCACCGCCATTGGTGTTGTGAGCCGAGGAAAAAAACACCAAGTTAGGACAATCAGGCTAATAAACTCCAACTTTACTTACATGAAATAATGTTTTTTAAATACTACATATAAGCCGAATTAAACAATAGACTCCATCGAGTAAAAAGACGTGTTTAATGTTGGTCAAACTTGATGAAATAGTAACTTAAAAAAACTGTTGAATTAAATTAGACGCGAGATTTAAAAGGAGTCTGGTCTCAGCAAGCTGAACTAAAAAACAAAAACCCCAAAAAAAAAGCAAATGTCACCGAGAAGATAACGGGTGATCTATCCCCTCATGTCACTACGAACACCTGCTTTTATAAACAACATATAAACTCAAACTCCTAATAATAAAGTGTAAACAACACAGAATAATACAGTTAGAAGAACGTTTTTAGCTTGTGCATTTAAATAAGTTCAGCTGAGACAAACACAACTATGACTCACGTTCAACAGTTACTTATTATTTTTCTAAATCCCGGTAAGTGTTCCCACAAACGTTCCTCGGTTCAATTTAACGGCGAAAACCGTGAAAATGTAACTATTAAAGGACTTTCTCGGAGTTGGAAGAACCGCAGAAGTCGCTACAATCTCGGAGAAGACGTTGAACAATACAAAGTTGCCATTCATATTGTCCCGAGCGATCCACCAATCACAAGCCGGGAGAGGCGCCCGTTCGCCCGCTGCTATTGGTCGAGAGGCCTGTCAGTCACGTGGTAGGAGGCGGGATCAGGGGCCAGCGTCCAATCAGAGGGGTGACATCTGTGACGGAGGGGTGTCGACGTAATCTTCACAGTCTAGACGTCGTGATGAATTACCGGAGGTGATGCCTTCCGGGGCTGTCGGAAAATTGATACACACACACACACACACACATATATATATATATATATATATATATATATATATGTATATATATATATATGTATATGTATATATGTATATATATATGTGTGAATATATTATATATATATATGTATATATATATATATATATATATATGTATATATATATATATATATATATATATATCTATAGATATATATATATATATGTAGATATATATATACATGTATATATATATATATATGTATATATATATATACATGTATATATATCTACATATATATATGTAGATATATATGGTGATGCCTGATCACGTATATATGTACACATATATACATATATATATATATATATATATGTATATTTATATATATATATATATATATATATATGTGTGTGTATCTATTTTCCGACAGCCCCGGAAGGCATCACCATTTATATATGTATATATATACACGTATATATATATACGTATATATGTATGTATATATATACGTGTATATATATATATATATATATATATATATATATATGTATACGTATATACATATATATATATGTATATATATATACATATATGTATGTCCGTATATATATGTATATATATCAGCATATATATATATATTCTATATATCAGCATATATATATCAGCATATATATATATATGTATATATATAAAAGTAAAATACTTTTCTCATAAGAAATACTTCATACATTTCTAAATCTAAATCTACTTATATATTTACAGTTGCAATTAAATAACTTCCTTTTTCCTGCGGTGCCTGAACGCAACACAACAAAACATCAGTTTTATTCAGATCAAGTGATTAACAGTTGATTTATAGAACATGAACTCATCTTTCATTACATTCTTTATTAATTATTATTCTCGTTTATTTGACCTGAATGAGGTCACGTGTGTGTTTTAAATCCTCTGCTTCCTGCCGTGATGCGTCGTACGCTTTTGGTTCTGAGTGTCAGTGAAGGATGGCGTGCGTCTGAGCACCTGACAGCATCCTCGACTCTGATTGGGGGAAATCTTAACTTCCTGTTGGTGGGGTCAGAGGTCACACTGGGTCAAACGTGTCACTTTTCAAAGGGATTAACTAGGCATATCTGATCCTGGTTAATCCACACGCACCATCACTGGAGCATGAAGCTGTTATTCTCTCACACACACACACACACACACACTCTGTCCTCCAAAATCTCACCAGTTAACATGATTTATCTCGTTTAAAAAACACGTTTTTAGACATAAATGTAGAATTAAGGAGCGTAACGTGTGGGGACTATTTTATCCATCCGCCCTGCACTTGTAGATCAGTATTCAGATCTTTTACTTGTTAAAAATTACAAATATTAACTGCAACATTTTGTATTCGCTATGCCGTTAAAACGTCAAAATTACCATTAAATTATAATTAAATCATTTTTTTATTATCTTTAAATTTTAATCTACACCATCATTGGGTCAAAATGTTAATATACTTTACAACCAAATTCTCAATATGACAATATTCTGAATATATATAAATATATATTTATATATATATATATATATTTAAATGTATATATATTTAAATATATGTCTCAAGAATATTTATATATATTCTTGATATATATATATATATATATATATTTAAATATATATTTTTCGGTTTTCTGTAAAACAATCATCACAATATAATATCCACACAAAGTTTACACAATATTTTAATTCTTGTTTCGTACATGGAAAAAACAGAACGTCTAATTCACTTCAATTCACCTCTAAATAAACTCGGTCCTCCGTAGAAGAATTTACAGGTCAATTTAATTCACGATAAGTAGAATATTGGTATGATGATAAATGTACTGTGTATTCAGCTATCCGTTATCTCTGGAGAAACAATAATAAAAGTCACGATGAGATCTACACGGGACAGCGGGTCTGGTGTGGGTCACGTGTTACACGATAAGGTTTCTGGGCCGATGGCAAACTATGTGATGTTTCAAGTAAGAGGACGGGAGGGAGATCCAACTGGGAGACGACACACACACACACACACACACACACGCGCACACACGCACACACACCGTCCTGCTGCCACAAACACTAGGAATGTAGATTAATGCGCTGCTGAAAACCATATGCACTTATTCCTCCTGACTAAAAAAACTATTAAATTAAACTCTATATTTGTGAGATATTTAAATATATATATCTCAAGAATATATATATATATTCTTGAGATATATATATTTTTTAAATGAAACTATATTTGTGAGATATTTAAATATATATATATATATTCTTGAGATATTTAAATATATATATATTTAAATTTATATATAAATATATATATTTAAATATCTCACAAATATAGTTTCATTTAATATATATATATCTCAAGAATATATATATATATATTCTTGAGATATATATATTTTTAAAATGAAACGATATTTGTGAGATATTTAAATATATATATATATATTCTTGAGATATTTAAATATATATATATATATTTAAATTTATATATAAATATATATATTTAAATCTCACAAATATAGTTTCATTTAATATATATATATATACTTATATATATCAAGAATATATTCATATATATATATATATATGTATACACTCTTGAGAGACGGACTGGTTTTGGTCTTTTCATGGGATTTGTCGACATTGAGGAAAAATACTGAAAATGAAAACGGTTGTTAATATATGGACATATGTAACACTGAAACATCTACTGAGCTCATTCTCGCTCCCCAGACGATGAACCTTCAAGAGCGTTCGGGCTCTCGACTCCTGATTGTCTTAAACATCCAGATACATCAGTGCATCACACAATAAACTCCACTTAAAAATGGTACACACACACACACACACAAAAATATATATATATTTACATATTGCATTGTATTGATTACAGCTAATAACTACCAACAGTCAGCCAAACACTGCAAGCTCGCAGACGCCGAGAGAGAGAGAGAGAGCGAGAGAGAGACAGAGAGAGAGAGAGACAGAGAGAGAGATACAGAGAGAGAGAGACAGAGATAGAGGGAGAGAGAGAGAGACAGACAGAGAGAGAGAGAGAGACAGAGAGACAGAGAGAGAGAGACAGAGAGAGAGACAGAGAGAGAGAGAGAGAGACAGAGAGAGAGAGAGAGAGAGAGAGAGAGAGAGAGAGAGAAGGCACAACTAGAGTAAAGCGGAGCCGTTACATCTGATCTCAGGAGCTTCATTCGTTCATCTCTGCGACTGTAAACAATACGCGCCAGGCTTCTCAGATCTCACATCCCGTAAACGCCATCTTGGAATACGGTCGTCGCCATCTTGGATTTTTTTTTTTTTGCAACCGATGAACAGGAAGTGACCATATTTGTTTGTTATCCCCTGCTTTATGGTCTGTTTGACTCTAAATGGACCATAATTTACTAAATGAACATCATGCTGCATTGAAGAAGACTTGAAACTAGAGATTGAGACATAAACTCATGTTTACAATGTTTACTGAGGGAATAAATCAAGAGAGAAGTAGTCATTTTCTATAGACTTCTATACAACCAGAGGAGTCGCCCCCTGGTGGTCAGGAGAGAGAATGCAGCTAACACATGAAGCTTTGACTTCTATACAACCAGAGGAGTCGCCCCCTGGTGGTCAGGAGAGAGAATGCAGCTTTAACACATGACGCTTTGGCTTCACTAAATGCTTTCCCACTTCACCAAGAACAGATTTCTGGGTAAACAGTCTCTAGTCTTCGCACAGAAAAAGGTCAAATATAATTATAATATTCAGCACAGGAAGAAAAACGTTGTTAAAAAGTAATATTAATAAGTAAGAGTAATATTACGGCTGTTGTGTGCTTATATGAGAGAGAAATGTTTTTCCTTTTTCCAACCAGTAACCTGCTCGTCAGTTTGATGGATAAGCCAAAGTGGAAACCCGTCTGTCAAAGGCCTGAAAGACAGAAGCCTCCTCCTCCTCCTCCTCCTCCTCCTCCTCCTCCTCCTCCTCCTCCCTCTAGTTTCCCCGTTGGGTCTTTTGCTTTCTCCGAGCCTCACGGATCTCCTCCAGGGTCTTGCGGGGGTCCATGACGAAGGCCAGGGCCACGGCGGCGGTGCCGTCGCCGCTCTGCCGCGAGAAGCACAGGAAGGAGGCCCAGAGGAAGGCGCAGCAGCCCATGAAGGCCGTCCGCATGTACAACGGCATCAGGACGAAGTTCAGGAACTGTGACGGAGGAAAGAACGTTCAACACACACAGATGTTACGTCAGAACTTCTTTATCCTTCAGAGGGACGGAACAAAAGTTAAAGCTGGAGTGCTCTACCCTTTGTCTCCCCCTCTGGCAGTGACTGGAATTACACAAGCACCGCCCACACTGAGAGAACGCAGCTTTAACACATGAAGCTTTGACTTCTAAACAACCAGAGGAGTCGCCCCCTGGTGGTCAGGAGAGAGAATGCAGCTTTAACACATGAAGCTTTGACTTCTATACAACCAGAGGAGTCGGCCCCTGGTGGTCAGGAGAGAGAATGCAGCTTTAACACATGAAGCTTTGACTTCTATACAACCAGAGGAGTCGCCCCCTGGTGGTCAGGAGAGAGAATGCAGCTTTAACACATGAAGCTTTGACTTCTATACAACCAGAGGAGTCGCCCCCTGGTGGACAGGAGAGAGAATGCAGCTTTAACACATGAAGCATCAGCTTCACTTTTGAGAACCGGAGGTTGCCGCCTGCTAATGACGAATGCATAAGCTTGTATGTATATATATTTAACTTTAATCCCTCTGAATGCAAAGTTTCTTTCCACTACAGGAACTTTTCTTGGGACTCTTCTAAGGTTTTCCTCCTGTAGTCTCTCCTTTCAGCTCCGACTGGTTGACGTAATTTAAGGTCTCCTGACAAATGTCTTAAAAAATAAAAAAATAAAAAAACATAAATGTTGTTTACCTGCATGAACGGCCAGTACATGAGTCCAGTCTGAAAGTGAGAACAGGATACGATGAGTGGAGACACATCACACAATCACATGTAAATCATGTTCTTATGCCTTGAAACGATTATTAAAGGAGATCAAAGTTAGTAAATTCATGTAAAACGAACGCTCAGTTATCACGATGCCAAACTTCCACCATCTTTGATTAACTGCCGTACGATTTTAACATTTATGGAACAATGTGTAATCTAAAATAAGATTTAGGAGGTTATGAATTAACATTTTCCAGGATCATGAAGTGTTTTACACAATCCCATCAGCATGACGCGGTGATTTACATTTGGCAAGATTTCAGCTCCTGAAACTCGCTGACTCTTTTTTTTTTTTTATCCGCTGGCAGATTGAATTACCCGCCTTGCTCCGGGGCCTCGTGCCCACTGCGCAGAAGCGGCATGCGGCACAATCTGGGTTAATCCGGCGGAGAGGTCGCAGCGGTGTGGGAGCGGAAAGGCAAGGTGACTCACTGCCGAGGCCTTACTCACCTTCCAGGTGTTGAAGAACTTCTCCCTCCAGTCTTCGAGGATGTCCTCCTTTCCCTCCAAGAAGCTCACTCCTGCAGGACACGAGGAGACGTTTACGCAGAGTTCGGGGGTGACGTGCGTCATTACGCACGATTAAAACGTGTGTTACGGCTCCTCACCTTGACCCGCACGATGTTTTACTAAGAATCGACCTTAACAGGAAGCTCATCGCCTCACTACTGACTGTACATTTTACCGATGTGTAACTGATAAGTCATATTTGAGTCTGTGTTCGTGACATTGAAACAAAGAGTTAGATATTTGGAGGTTTTGGGCATCACATGATATTCGTCTCAAACCAAACAGAACCAGTGTGTGTCTCCACTTTAAACCAAACTCTACAGTGTCTTTGCGTCATGGAGTTAGACCGTGTTACCTGTGTAGAAGACACTGGTGCCCAAAGGCGACGCGAAGCTTTGGTCCAGCAGGAGTTTGCGGAAAACCATCCCGGCGGACTTCCCGGGGAAACGCCTCTCCAGGGCTCGCAGCCAGAAGTAATTGAAGTTTCCATGGAAACTTATAGCCACGATGGCCACGTCGCGAGTGTGTTTCCAGTCCATGCGCTCCTCCTGAGCAATGAGCTGATGGACCAGGTCGCCGCCAGCGAATAAGCACCCGTACAGAGTGACATTGGCGAGCCAGGGGAACCGTTTGGCGGCTTCTTTCAGGACGACTCTCCTCATTTTAGAAGCTGGGGAGGGGAGAGGGGAGAGGGGGGGGGGGATCCAGAAGCGATGCTGCACGGACCCTCAAACGGCTTCGATCCGGCAATCAAGACGCAAAAGCATCGCGGTTAGAATGATCTGACTTGGCCCTCCAATCCATCTGCGCGCGGTGTAATCAGGGAGGGATTAGACGGCTCCACCGGCAGCAGGGATACCACACACATCGGCTCTCAGGTAGATAATGAGGAATTGCAGACTCCTCCAAAAAAAAGTTTCTCAAACACTCCTATCGGCTCCTGCGTAAAAACCTGCCATGGCACCGCCGGGGTCATTTTTTGGAGAGGGCTCCTCCACTGCGTCCTGGAGCTTTGTGCGTAAAAGGCATCCGAGTCCTTCTGCGCTGAATGGAACACGGAGGTGTTTCAGGGGAACACAAATATGGAATCTAGATCATTCCGTCTGCTCTCACTCGGCGTGTCGCTCCCAACAAATCCTCCTGCGGGTCAAGCGCTAATCTGACGGATTGTCCCGCGCCCGTCCGACGTACTGCGTCACCGCGTTCAGCCAGACAGCCACGCACACTCAGGTCTGCGGTGTCCAAAACCCCGCAATCAATGTGCGCGGTCTCTCTCTCTCTCTCTCTCTCTCTCTCTCTCTCTCTCTCTCGTTTCATACAATAAAGTTATTGTAAGGAAGCTTGTAATAAACCTGTGCAGGCTTATCGTCAGAAATCCCCATCAAGAGGTCACGTGATGACACCTGAGGCAGGGTGGGGGGGTTAGCCCAAGCGCTCCTGCCCTGGAAAGGACACGCCCCCAATCACCCCACCCTAATGATAAGCTGCATACATATATATGTATGTATATATATATATATATATATTTATACATACATACATACATATATATGTATGTATACATACATATATATATATTTATATGTATGTATACATAAATATATATATATTTATATGTATGTATAAATATGTATATATATACATACATATACTGTATATATATATATATATATATATACATACATATACGTATATACGTATATATATTTATATGTATATATATTTATACGTATATATGTTATATATATTTATATGTATATATATTATATATATTTATATTTATATATGTGTATATATATATGCATATATATATATATATAAATATAAATATATATAATATATATAAATATATATAATATATATACGTATATATAAATATATACGTATATGTATGTGTGTATATATATATATATATATGTATATATATATATATAAATAAATAAATAAATAAAAATAAACAAAATAAAAAAATATATATATAGATATATAAATAAATACTGCCTTCCTCCCTTTGTTCCTTTATTTTCCAGCCACGTTGTGTGCAGTCTGTAAGTGAGTTTCCTCATTCAAATGTTTGGTTTACCTTTAACATCACGCTCTTATTTTTGTTGATAGTTGAATGTAAAGTAATGAAAAGTAAAATAGAACTGCTCTGGTGGTCTAAACATGCTGCAGCCCGTTGAACACAACGTTTAACAGTAAATCAATTAAATGTGGAGAAACCACTCAGGGACGTTTAGAAATGTTCAAACAATCTGGGTCCCCTGTTCCAGCGAACACGTGCTGTATCCATGACAACCACTAGAGGGCGACGTCACTCCACATAGAGCCGGTTATCTCACCTGTTACCTGAGCAAGGAACTAAAGCTGTTTACTCTCACTGTCAAACCTCTGATTCATTGTGCTTTTAGTCAGGGCTATTTGAATATTACATGCGCACCACATGATTAGTGACTATTTAATAATATTTATTACATCAAGGATCAGATTAGTTGTACTACTTTGACTTCTGCATAGTTTTTCACCCCACAAACTCTATTTTTTGGTTACTTTCAGGTCTCTTTCATCTAAATATCTGTACAAATAAAGGTTGATGCAATTAGAATAAACAGATATTAGGATGTACCAATCATAACATGCAACATAACATCTGTAAAGATGTGTTCAATTAAAAGATCCTCAATTTACATGTAAGATGCATTAACATTTCTAGTTGTGCATAAGGAAATTATTTTGTAAAACAAAGGAAAAGGACAAATATGTGTAAAAAAAACCGAAAAGTTTAATTATAAATGCGATTCATGGAGTTATAATATATTTATAGGATAGATAGATAGATAGATACTTTATTAATCCCGCAAGGAGAATTTTTTCACTACAGCAGCAGCATTTGTACATACAGGTAAGAACAATATATACAAATAATAGAATAGAATAAGAAAAAAATAAGAAAAATGCACAATATATACAAGAAATATAATAATAATAATATTAAATGTAAATTATA
>JACSYO010002120.1:2500-29972 GCA_016806645.1 Ophiodon elongatus
CTCATTATTTTAGTTGTGAAACCCTTTGTGGTTAATAACTCCCACAAAACCAAGAGGAGGTTTTTTTTATAGCATGAGGTCTGAGTTCAGCTGCATGAGTCAGAAGCCTTCGTGTCCCGGTGTGTTGGTCCACAGACCACCCAGGTGAGCTCTGTCATCTCAGGTGTGTTCAGCAGGAGAACAAAGGCCGGTTCCTCTCTGCTGAACATGAAACGTCCATTTGTTCCCTCAGGGACCTGAATGCACCTGGACCACAGCCAGGATCCATGTGCACCTGGACCACAGCCAGGATCCAGGTGCACCTGGACCACAGCCATGATCCATGTGCACCTGGACCACAGCCAGGATCCAAGTGCACCTAAGTTTACCTGACGTCACCTGGGCTCACCGCCTGTGGGTGGCAGCAGGTGATCTGACCCTGGATCTGTTCTGTGTTCTCGTTCTCTGCAGGGTGAATCTGGCTACCTCGGGTACGACGGGCTTCCTGGAGTGATTGGTTACCCCGGTAACGAGGGCAACCAGGGCCCGTCTGGGGAAAAGGTGACGATATCAGAACTGAACACATGTTTTCATGATAACGATGAGAGATTATTATTGTTATGGTCTCACTTGTTTGAACAGACTGGAGTTCCTCAGGGTTCTCTCCTCGGTCCTCTTTTGATTTGGAAAATACCAAAATAATCTTCAGTCACGACGTCGTGTCTGGCTGATTGATATCTCCTGTTTCATAACTTCAGTTAGAGATAATTCAATTCAATTCAGTTACATTTATTTTGTCTAGCTCAAAATCACAAATTACAAATCCTCCTCAGAGGGCTTTACAATCTGTATGACATATGACATAATGACTCATATAATGAGAGTAGCAGCATGATGAAGTTACAACACATTCAATGCATATGACATAATGATTCATATAATGAGAGTAGTAGCATGATGAAGTTACAACACATTCAATGCATATGACATAATGATTCATATAATGAGAGTAGTAGCATGATGAAGTTACAACACATTCAATGCATATGAAATAATGATTCATATAATGAGAGTAGTAGCATGATGAAGTTACAACACATTCAATGCATATGACATAATGATTCATATAATGAGAGTAGTAGCATGATGAAGTTACAACACATTCAATGCATATGACATAATGATTCATATAATGAGAGTAGTAGCATGATGAAGTTACAACACATTCAATGCATATGACATAATGATTCATATAATGAGAGTAGTAGCATGATGATGAAGTTACATCTGCCAGAAATAACAGCAACAGTGTATATAGTAGAATAATAATGATAATAAAAGTAGTAATGGTATTGACAATACTAACAGCAATGCAACAAGCAATAACCATTTACTAAGCTCATCACCATAAGCTCAGTAAAACGTTTATTCATTTCACTATAATTCTTGTTTCTATTGTTGTTTACTTCCATCTTCAGCTTCAGAAAGAAACGATCAATGTGTCTGAGATCGATAAATAAAGTAAGGAGTGAGCCTTCTCTCTTATTTCCCATCTCTGTTGAGTGTTGCACATGCTCAGTAGTGAGCGGAGAACATAACGAGTGGTTTCTGAACTGGTGTCGATGAGGGAACACAGAATCTGAACTTCTTTACTGGAAACTCAAAGTTCTTCTTCTTTGAGCCAGAACATAAAACATGAATATGACGTCGATCAATCTTCTTCCATCTAAAACATTTACTCCATCTTTATGTACTTTATGTAATATTATCATTATGAATGTTAACGATCTCGATCTTTTCTTCTTGTTTCTTCTCAGGGGGATCAGGGAACATCCGGAGGTTCAGGACTGAAAGGCTCTCGGGTAAGAATGACCTTCATTTTATTAAACTTTCTTTAACCTCTTTAACTCTCTGACTGTTTTATGTTTGTATCTTCGTAAACCTGATGAATACCGATCAGACGAGAACGGTTCCCTCTCGACCACTTCTGTAAAGTGTGACTGAATGAATACAACCAACCACTGACTGACCCGCCCCCTCAACCCCCCCCCCTCCTGACCCCCAAACAGGAGGCGATGTTGTCGTGTTCAACTGGAACATTCAGTCTCGACAAAAACTAAATTAAAACCTGTCCAGCAGTCTGACCGGCCGGTACCAGAAGTGAGTCAGCAGTCAGTCAGTGTCAGAATAAAACAGGTAGTAAAGGTGATTCTGAGAACGTGACAGTCACTTCATCCACCGGAGGTCCTTGAGCCAGCAGCAGAACTGGAGCCCCAAAAGAGAATGAGGCAGTTTGCTGCAGCAGAACGGATTAGTGGACAGACACGGAGGTGCACAGTCACTCACTCACGACCGATCGAAGTCTTATTAAAGTTGGTCTCCCTGTGTTCTCCAGGGTCTTCCAGGTAAACCAGGTTTCCCAGGACCTCCAGGACTGCCGGTAAGAACCTTCATGTCACGTTCAGAGGACGTGGAGATCATCTGGTGACCTGATGGCGTCGAGCAGCTGAAGAAACAGATGTTTACATCAGGAGTTTGTCTTGTTTCCTCAGGGACTCCCCGGACATGAAGGATCCATCGGTCTATCAGGACTCCCAGGATGCAATGGGACAAAGGTAGAAATCAGCCCCACCTCCACTTTAACTCCCAGTTCATCTGGTTATGTAGATAATTATTCTCATGAAGGTGGAGAAGAAGAAAGAAAATTAATCTACAGATATAAGTGTTGTAATGATGCGAGTAGATGGAGAACGGAACAGGATCTAGAATCGAGCCCTGAGGTTCACCACAAGTAGGTTTTTATAGAAGATGAAACAAAACTACAAGTTTCAACTATTGCAACGTGATAATTGAGCTGATTGAAGATGTGAGAAGGTGAAATATGGAAATATGAGGGGATGTCAAACATTTCCAGAGACGTCTATGAGGATGAGACAAAAACCTCAAACACTGATGCATTGATCGGTGTCTTGCAGGGGGATGTTGGCTTTCCAGGGTACTCGGGGGATCCAGGACCTGCCGGTCTTCAAGTGAGTCCTGCCTTCTTCTTCTGTCCTACATTTGAATCATTCCAGGTTAAGCTAGGCTAATTAGCTCTGTAAAGCTAAAGCTAACAATGCTCGTGTGTTACAGGGTCGACCAGGACTACGAGGTGCAAAGGTAAAAAGATACTCACCTTAAAACCTCCTATCAGGTTACATGTTACATGTTACATGTAACATGTAACATGAATACATGTTATTCAGAAGTCTGTTGCTATAAAACAAAAGTTTATCTTGAAGCAGACTGTTGATATCAATCAGAGGTCAGAGTTACACTACACGTATTATTGAGATGTTTAGGAATGTATTTATATATCTTACTTATGTCATAGAACAACATTAATTTTGTACGTTTTACATTAGGAACAATAGAAACAATAGAAACAGTAGAAACATTATAATTATTAGAAACAATAGAAACAGTAGAAACAATAGGAACAATAGGAACATTAGCGATCCAGCTGGATTCTAACTGGAGTTGTTATCTTTATTTATCTTAACAAACGTCTTTAAACTTCATTATTGTTAAAACAGTGGAAACCTTCATCCAACAAACTCTTCCTGATTTAAAAAACTCGATTCAACCGTTTCTGTTTCTGGTTTCAGGGAAACTCGTTCGTCTTCCCCCCCACTCCGGATATTAAAGGAGCAACAGGACCACAAGGACGAGACGGAGAACATGTCAGTCGCCGTCTCACATTCAGTCCCCCAGACCAGACTAATGCTCTTCAGTTGTTCTTGTGAGGAACATTCCTGATGACCAGGGCTGTTCCTCCAGCTGGACCTGTAGTATCCCAGCATGCATTTCATATTACTTATGTGTGTTTTATGTGAACCAGTCCTCAGATTGAACACAGTGGGCTGCCGTAGTGCCAAAAAAGAAGAGTAGTCTTTTTCTGATTGGCTGTTTGTGTTGCAGGGGCTGAATGGAGATCCAGGTGATCCAGGTCTGCCAGGACCACCAGGATCCGCTGGGTTTCCTGTACGCGTCACATCTTAAACGTTCAGACGTTATTACAAATATCTGTTATCAATGGTTCAACCAACTGACATCAGCTGTTTTGTTCATGTAGGGAAGTCCAGGGTTCCTGGGGTTACCAGGAGAAAAGGTGAAGAGCTACAATGTGATTTATTGTGATGTTCGGTTTTAATGCAGCAGATTCCATTTCTCCAAGATGATTTCCTCCCGTGAGAAGATGTAAAGTAACTTGAACCTGATCTGAGAGCAGTTTGTGTCTTCAGGCCGGTTCAGGAACAAAACTCTGCTTTTTGTTCCCACATTTTAAATATTGTGCAAACAAGAATATTTTATAAAGTTTGCAGAAGATAATATCTTGTTCGCACGAGATAATAAAGAAATCCTCTCTGGACTTTGGAATCTCTTTATTTAACACATGAAGAACTTTATTAGTCAATAATCACAACTAATCTCCCCCGGATGTCTGATGATGCTGTGTTGTTGTTTCAGGGTCAGGAGGGTCCCAGTCCAGTGATACCAGGTCCCCGTGGACAGAGGGTGAGCCTGATGTTGATGCTAATGCTAATGCTAATGCTGATGCTGATGCTAATGCTAATGCCCGGGTTATGAAGAAAAATAAAGTTATATCACTTTGTAAATCACACTCTGATTGTAATGTGAGACATTAATACAGACATTCAAATGTGTCTAACATATGCACAACCATCATATTCATCATCATCATCATCATCATCACAATCAGCTGTGTTTGCTTTCAGGGTGATCACGGCCCACAAGGGATCCCTGGACAGAAAGGAATTAAACTGTATGCTGAAGGACCCAAAGAACTGAAGGTCTGTCTGTCTGTCTGTCTGTCTGTCTGTCTGTCTGTGTCACCAGCTGTCTGTCTCTCTCTACTGTCTCAACATCCCTGTTTTCACTGATATTTGCTTTGTTTATTTCAGGGAGAACCAGGTGAAGTTGGACTGAAAGGTTGTTCTGGACTTCCTGTAAGTCAATGCCATCTCTTAGTCTGACAACAGAATTATAAATGTATCAAAGAAACAAACATATTAATTATGGTTTTGATTGACTTTGTGTTATTATCAGAGATTCTGATGTGTGCGTTTGTTTTCTCCTCCAGGGTGTGCCGGGGAAACCGGTGGTTAAAGGAGAAAAGGGCGGGCGAGGTGATCCTGGCTCACTAGTAAGAGAGAGACCCGAGTACTGAATTATGATAACGTGGATCTATAATCAGAATTCATTTGAAATAACATCATCACTAACAGAAACCTGTAAACAAGCAGTTATTGATTGATATCTGAAATTAATGTTATTTATTTAATTTGTGCTTGTGACCTGACCCTCATCAGAAACCTGTACAGGTGTAATCCTGGTCTAACATTGGGGGCTCGGTGTTTGTGTTGTAGGGCAAACCGGGGAAGGATGGAGTCCTTGGAGAGCTGGGAGACCAGGTAACATGCTAAGCTAAGAAGAACGCAAACCAACCATATGCGATACGGTACGGTACGTTACGTTACGGTACGGTACGATACGGTACGTTACGGTACGGTACGATACGGTACGTTACGGTACGGTACGATACGGTACGTTACGTTACGGTACGTTACGGTACGGTACGATACGGTACGATACGGTACGTTACGGTACGTACGGTACGGTACGATACGGTACGTTACGGTACGTTACGGTACGTACGGTACGGTACGATACGGTACGTTACGTTACGGTACGTACGGTACGGTACGATACGGTACGTTACGTTACGGTACGGTACGATACGGTACGATACGGTACGTTACGGTACGTACGGTACGTTACGTTACCGTACGTACGGTACGATACGGTACGTTACGTTACGTTACGGTACGTTACGGTACGTTACGGTATGTTACGGTACGTACGGTACGTACGGTACGTTACGTTACGGTACGATACGGTACATTACGTTACGTTACGGTACGGTACGGTACGTAACGGTACGATACGTTATGGTATGGTACGATACGGTACGGTATGGTACGATACGGTACGGTACAATGCGATACGGTAATAAAAGTAAGGAGCAGGACGAGACGCGACAGAATGACCGGATCGTTTGTAGGAATAATTATGAACCAATAAGAAGGTTCTGTTTACCTACATTCAACCAAAGCCGGCTCAAACGTGATCGGTCAATACTACAACTCTACTCGGTTATATGGAGCTCCTCTGAAGGTGTACTTCACCACGGGGCTCTTCCGTCACACACACTGATCTCCGTATCTTTTATCCCCAACACTTGGTGGTAGTTCATAAAGATAATCTTTAGAATGATAACAGTAAAACAATCAAACGCTAAGACTCATCCCTGATTCTGGGCTGAGGACATGAAGTTAACTGAAGCTGTGTGTCTGCAGGGAGCCCCAGGGGATCGTGGGTACCTCGGTCCTCCAGGTATTGAAGGAACCACGGTGAGTACTGTGTGAGGTACATGAAGTATTCTTGCAGTAGTACACTCAGTACTGCCTCAGTATTTATGGTGTTTTTACATTTGTAGGGAGAGAAAGGGGAACGTGGTTCTTCGGGTCTTCCAGGAGAGGTGAGTAGAAGTTTTGATTGTTGTTTTGTTTCATTGAGTAAAATGTTGACAGGAAGCATGGCCAGTTCCAAAATAAGAGCCAGGTTGATAAAAACAAAGAAAACAGTTCAGCCGTGTGATGAAATATTGATTAGATTAGATGGTCAGACCTGCAGGCGTCTGTCTTGAACAACGTAACTTATGTGGAAACTCACTGTAAAACTCTCCTCTATGCTGATGACGCTGTGATTGATTCAGAAAGTGAACGATTAAATATTCTTCATCCTGTTTACTTATTGACCGTTAAACTTCTGTAAATAGATGAATCCTCTGTAGCTCATTTATTGGTTATGAAACAGGAAACAGACGACGGTATGAGGGGGCGGGGCCAACAGTACACAGACTGTCATTCTCCATGTTAAATATGTATTTGTGTTTTTATCAGACGGATTTTAAACACAGATTCCTGAAGGGCCAGCGCGGTGTCCCCGGGCCCCGCGGACCCCACGGAGTCCAGGGAGAACAAGGTAGGTTTAAAACACTGTGAAGGTTCAAACTTTAAAAATAAATGGTATTTAATTTTAAACCCTAGTTTTGTTCTTATTTATGGTCTAATGGTTTTCTCTGTATTGTAATTTTCATTTTTACTGGTGGAAACTTTCACATTAAACATAAAGATTTGATTTTCATGTGATCTGATGGGTCATGTGATCTGATGGGTCATGTGATCTGATGGGTCATGTGATCTGATAACTTGATTTAATGGTTTCTTCCTCAGATAATAATGTTCTTCTACTCTACTTTCTTTCAGGACTCATTGGTTTTCCTGGTATGCAGGGCGAGCCAGGTACCCTCCACCTCCTCTCTCTTACTGTTATTAATGCATTAATAATCAGATAACGATCAATAACCAATCAGCAGTTTAAAGTATTTACTGTCAGACATTGTTGTAGTTATAGTTAGTTGGTTAAACAAAGGTGTTTCTCTAGTTATATTCCTTATCGTGAAGTTACTGCCCGCTGTGGCCCCACAACCTCAGGGGCCTATTGTTGTATGTGGTAACATGCTACAGTGAAGACTGTTGTTCTTCCTTCGAGGTGTGGCACCCACTGGTCCACCGGGCCCCCAGGGGCCTCCCGGCTCATCTGGACCCAAAGGAGAAACAGGAGATTCGGGGCCCGTCATTTTTGGGCCTCCGGGAAAGACTGGAGACCCAGGAGGTCTTGGAGTTGAAGGAGAACCAGGAGAACCAGGAATACCAGGTGATGGAGGGTTTGTGGTCGCGGTCCTGGTCTACATGGTCTCGGATCCACATCTCCACCCGAACACTTTAACACATTAATACAGTTCATATTTACAGTTTATGTTTTTATCTGATCAAAGATCTGAAGACAGAAGGAGTCTGATGTTGAACAGCGTGAAAGATTAATGTGAATCTATGATTTAGAAATAACTCGTCAGGAGTCAAACACGTGGTTTAATGAAAGAGTTCAAGATGATCAGGAAGAATTAGAAAGAGAAGAGTTCCTATAATAATAATAATAATAATAATGATAATAATAATAATTAAAGCTGCAAGCAGCGATGTACGGGTTCTCGCACCTTTGCCGCGTCGGGTGCTGGCGGGATGCCGGCTCACGCGGCCGAGAATGTCTGCGACCATCGGACAACGCAACAACATGAGCAATTCATGCAAAACTCAAAATGGCCGGCTTCTGATACGGTCTGGAGCATGGTCCCAAGAGACTTATTTGTAAGTTTACATGTGTTACATACGCCTGCCAAATTTTGTATATGTTTGTCAAACGTACTGCGAGGGCTGCTTTGTCGAATTTTGTCGGAATTTTGTTGACATTTTGTAGGGGGCGCTATCGAGCCGATTCTTAATTTTGAAGCATTCCAAACATATCATATAACTACATTTAGGTCATTAAATGTGTGTGCTATGTTTTGGTCTGTTTTGAGCATGTTTAGCCCCTCAAAAACATATTTGTTTTTCATGACGAAGAGTGAGTTGCTACGGCAACAGCCTTCGACGAAACTACAACATTTTGATAACTTTTAATCACTAAGGTTTTTATATTGTACTTACCAAATTTGAAGTATATCTGATGATTTACCTAGGAGGAGTTCGTTCAAATAAAGAGCCAAGAAACAGGCAAAAATGAAAGGAAAAATCCAACAGAAATCAAAATGGCCGACTTCCGGTACGGTTTAGAGCATGGTACCAGGAGACTTTGTTTTAAGCTTTAAATTTAAATTTCTTATATCTATGTCAAACGTACTGCGAGGGCTGCTTTGTCAAGGTTTTGTAGGGGGCGCTATCGAGCAACCTTTCCACTCTGAAGCATTAAAATCATGTCAGGTGAAAATGACAGAGTAAGTTAAAGGAAGCGATGTGGACATATGCTACACATTTGATGATGATAGGCCAAGTGATTTGGATGTTACGTGGATTGAAAACTAAGACACGCCCCTTAGAAGTTGATTGGTCCTTTTTGTTCTCAACGCAATGAGATATCAACAAGCTTTTGATAACTTGTGATGACATTGAACCAATAATGATCCACATAACATTTTGTAAGAATCGGAACCAGCATTTAGGAGGATTTGGAAATAATGTGTTTTTCACAAAATTCAAAATGGTGGAAAATCTAAGTAGGCGGAGCTTAATGTTACCATATACCTTTTTTGTAGAGCAGACAGAACCGGACATGTGTGTCGAATTTCAAGTCAATTGGTGATTGGGGGCGAATTTCATTGGCTTTCAAAAGAAAAAATATTCTAGGGGGCGCTATAGAGACATTTCTTTCTACCCAAATGCGAGACCCCTAAAATATCAAATTTTTCACCCGTCCCCATATGCATGTCAACTTTGGCAACTTTTGAGATATGATACAGCCTCCAAAAAGGCAGTTAAATTGCAGAATAATAATAATAATAATAAACATTCCAGTTTCAACAGGGTCCTCTCGGACCGACATCGTCGGTGCTCGGACCCTAAAAAGCCCTTGTGAGCAGACAGCTTCTCATTTCCATAAACCCTCTTGTTGTGGAGTTCCTCAGGGAAGCATCCTGGGGCCTTGTAACTTTATAATAAACTTGTTGTACATAGATCAAACATTTCATTTCAGAAAATACATTTTGTAAACATAATGTATAACATAACATGGGGCGACTGTGGCTTAGTGGTGAGCAGGGTCGTCCTTCAATCGGAGGATCAGCGGTTCGAGTACAGGTCCATTTACCATATACAGTACATATTAATTTGCAACATTAAATACGTTTTGAAGGAAGCATAACGCCAAATTCTTTATGATTACTATTAGCATAATGAGGAAATGAACATGTGAGTAAAAGGTTCATCGACCACTTTACTTTGTTTTCCACTAAAATATTAGATCTGACAACAGAATACCGGCTCGTAGCATTGTGACACTTCACGTGGTTAGCCTAGCTTAGCACGAGGACCTGAAGCAGGAGGGAGCTGATCATCAAAAGGAAAAATAATCCACCTTTCAACAACTCAGTCTTTCTGATATTATTTTTGTCTTCTAAATGTCAGACTTCCTGCCGGGAGACACTGGTCCTCCAGGAGCTAAAGGTCTAAAAGGCCCGGTGGGGTTTCCTGGAACCAGAGGAGAGGAAGGACGGACGGGTGAGTCGGTTAAAGGAAGCTCTTATGATAATTTATGAAATATGATATATTATTCTGTGGTGTGAACTGGACCTGAGCTTTACTCGGGGTGAGAGCCGTAGATCTGGAAGACCCAAACAGAATGAGGTCGGGTGTTTGGATCCCGTGTTGATGGCTAACTGGTTGTTTCTGTCAGGTGAGAAGGGCGAGATGTGTTCGGTCTGTCCGCTTATCTCTGGCCCCGCGGAACCTCCAGGTAGACCAGGAGAGCCAGGTGAAGACGGGGCGACAGGTGAGAGCCACACCTGACTCTGACGTCAGCACCGTCATGTACCAATAAAAACATTCTGAGATTGTTGTTGTTATTTAATTTCCTAAAAGTTGTTTCAAGAGAGGACACATATGAAGATAATATGAATTACACAATGTTTAACTTTAAACAGATGATAGTGAGCAGACCAGCAGACCAGCAGGATCTGTTCCAGCATCAGATCCTGCTGGTAAGACGGTCGACAGGTGAAACTCACCTGTCTGTCTCCGTCATTTCATTCTATTTCCAGGATCCGTTGGTTTTCCAGGACCCAAAGGTCACAGCGGGGTCAAAGGTGTTGGGGGACCAGCCGGTCCACAGGTGAGCTCCCGGACCCCCTCATGGACTCTGGGTTTAGGGTTTAGGGTTTAGGGGGACCGACTACTTGTTGTGTTCATCGGGGGGGGGGGGGCTGTAGCTCGTTAGAGGTCAAACGCCAATTGCTTCTTTGGAACAATATACAGTCATTTTACAAATATAACCTGAATATATCAATATCACAATATCAATATATAGGATGATGTAAATAATACAACATAGGCTGTGATATTAAAACCACAATATCAGTATGTATATATATTCAGTATTTATAGAACAATAAGAACCAATAACTCACTCTCTCTTATATATATCAGAATACCAATAGATTTACTAATATATACACAATAATACAAAATATGATATTAGAAAACATAAAGCCCAATACATCAAAAGAACTGCGTCTCACTTTATATACAAAATGTAAAGCTTAAATCCCTCCCATCTCTAATCAATTGAACCAATCACAATAATGTAAACAGCCTAACGACACTATTAATAACTCATAGAAGTGATATTTACCCATCTGAGAGAATAACGTGAACGATAAGTCCAATGGCTTCAGCAGAAGGTTTAAGTTTACTGGTAGCGTTTAGTAGAGGTCAAAGGTCCCCTGAAGAACTTCAGATGTAGTTTACACACCAACGCATCGTCTCCTGGTGGAGACAACAGAAACAAGAGAAACCTTTGAAACACATGAAACATAAATTATGAATTATGAATTATGACGATGCTGCATATTTCTGCTGTCTGTTGTTCTGTGTTTAGGGACCCTTTGGTATCCCTGGCCTCTCAGGGGCCCCAGGACCAGTTGGTGACCCTGGGATCATGCAGAGGGTTGGGCAGAAGGGTGAGGAGGGAGTCCGGGGGGGACCGGGACCCCCAGGCTCAGAGGGGAGAGACGGATCTCCAGGATTTACGGGACCGAAAGGTGTTCTGGGACAGAAAGGAAACCCTGTGAGTATCAGAGACCTGGTCCAGACCAGTCCAGTTCAGACAGGTCCGAGATGTGGCTCCAGGTCTGGGATCAGCTGCTGCTCTGTTCACTTTTTATTTTTAGAGCTAAAATGTTGAGAATTAAACTTAAAGATGCCTCTGTTCGTTCATTAGCTCCTCCCCCACATATTAGCTCCTCCCCCAGCTCACAGGTGTGTCTCGTTTGGCTCCTCCCCCTTTTTTACTACAGTCTGTCCAGATCCAGACCGGCTCTAAGGGTGTCAACCAAAACCACTAAGACCTGAAACACAAAGACAACATGTTTGTTTCTTACCTCTTTCTAAGAATACGTGACGTTCTGACCCAAAGATTATTGTTCTGAGTCCGGTTCAGTCCAGACCGGGTTCAGGGCAACAAAGACCGGTGCAGTTCACAAAGGGGTTATTTTTATTACACTGGGTTGTTATCGAAGGCTGGATCCTGAGGGACCAACACAACCCCTGTCTCTTCAGAGGGACTTGAACCTACCGGGTGTCTCATTGGTTTCACCAGCAGAGTCAGAGTCCACTATCTCGGGACCCTGGTGGAGTCTCTCCCTTCCTGTAGAGAGACGAGGATCATCTCTGTCCTTTGTCTTTAATGCTGCTCTCAGGGGCCTCTGGGGCCAAAAGGTGACAGGGGCCCGCTTGGGGAGACCGGTTCCAGAGGACTAACGGGACAGGGGGGACCTCCAGGACCACCTGGAATTGGGAATCCAGGACCTCCAGGATCTAAAGGCAACGTGGGAGTCATGGGACAGCGAGGAGATCCTGGGAAACCAGGTGAGATTGCAGGAGGGGGTCGAGACCTCAGAGAGGAGACGGTATGCTGGTTCATAGCATCAGGTCTATCAGAACTGGTTTATAAAGAAGAGAGAAGACCCTGAAGACGTTTCTATAGAAAACACGTTTTCTCTCTTCTCCGACTGGCTTCAGTAAGAGTTTGATTGGCAGATGGTTCATCCAATCACCTGCGTGTATGTTTGAATGTTTCCAGCGGCGTCTTCTCAGATGGTCCGGTGGAACGAACCTTCTGGATCGAGGACTTTTGTGAACGCTTGAGGACATTTTGAAAGATTGTTTTGACAAAACTGAATAATTTCTGGCCGTTTGTGATGTGAACTCAAACCTCACGATGTATTAATAATAAAGAACATTAGATGATCAGTGAATATTCAGACAGAAGCAACAAGTTCAACTGATCAACAGATTCCTCAAGACTCCTCAGGAGGAGCAAAGTAAAACCTATTAAGACACAATGATGTTCTGATTGGACGTCACCTATTAATATTGGATATAAATAATCAGCTTCATCAATGACTCTGAGGCCGGAGGACTGGAAGTTACCTCTGTTTGTTCCTTCAGGTGAAAAAGGTTCTCCAGGGGAAATCACAACCTTTCCAGGAGATCCAGGACAGAAAGGAGCGAAAGGTCTATCTGGAAACCCGGGACTTGAAGGTGAGACGGGTCCGTCCCCTGAAGCTCTGAGGGACTCGTCAGATCTTAGAACCAAAACCTTCTGACTCTGTCTCTGCTGGTCTCAGGTATGACAGGACTTCCAGGTGGTCCAGGATCTGTTGGTCCAAGAGGAGAAAAGGGAGACGAAGGATTTTCTGTCCAGGGGCCTCCAGGCTTTCCAGGGGTCAAAGGTTAGCGTTGAATAAAACAGCTGGTTGAGGGTTTAAAGAAGCTGATACATATCAGTAATACTTTTGTTTTTGTCCGGCTCAGGACTCAAGGGCCCCCCAGGAACTCCAGGTGTACCAAGTTTTGGTATTAAAGGACGGGCCGGGCCATCAGGCCCCCCAGGGATGCCGGGCCCCAAGGTAACGTGGACTCGTACCGGCAGGAAGTCCTCAGCATGAAGAAAGTAAAGGTTCAGACAGAGAGATGAGAATCTCATTAGTATGTAGATCACATGGAAAAAACACAGAAAAGGTCCTTTATTATTATTATTATTATTATTATTATTATTATTATTATTATTATTCAGACCTTTATACTGTATCTACGGCTGTATGTTGCTTTTTAATGTCTCTTCTCTGACTTCTTTAATTAGGTTTGGTCAGAATAGAACATAATTGTTTAGAAAGGAAACTGACGTGAGGAACAACATGGTACTACTTCCTGTTTGGTTGCTGATGTGGAGAGACGCCATGGGTCTCTTCCTGAGGGGGTTCATTGCATGTCGGTCTCTGTGGTCACAGGGGGACGGAGGGATCGGTTTCCCAGGTCAGCAGGGTCAGTCCGGCCCCCAGGGGCAAGATGGCTCTGTGGGGCCCCAAGGAAACCCTGGACCCCAAGGATCAGATGGAGCTCCAGGACCTCTAGGACATGATGGACCTCCTGGACCCAAAGGTACCTCATTTAAGATCTGATGGACCTGATGTTTGAAAACACCGTAAGTGAACTGAAAATGTCTCTCAGGTCGTAGTGGTCTGGATGGTTTACCTGGTCCTGTTGGACCCTTTGGACCGTGTTTACCTGGAGCCCCTGGACCTGAAGGAGAGCGGGGACTGATGGGCATCATCGGATTCACAGGTAACATGTCGACAGGTTACAGTAGAGTTTGTGTCCCGGTCCAGAGGAGTTCTGACTCCTCAGAGAGAAACTAAAACCAGAATGAGGAAACTCACCTGTCCCTCAGTCAAACAGGTGTATTGTTTTGCAGGGATGCGGGGCTCAAAGGGTGACTGGGGTGACCCTGGGCGGCCAGGCCTGGGGACCTTGGGGCCTCAGGGGTCTTACGGGGTCCCTGGGTTTGATGGAACTCCGGGGCCAGTAGGAGAAATTGGACTGAAGGGCCTGAGAGGGACCAATGGGGAGCCAGGAAGCACAGGTAAGAAGGCGTGGCCACACCTGCTCCTCCTGATACACACTGTGAACCACAGAGCACCAAGACACTCACACACATGTGTGTTTTAGGTATCAGGGGAGACGTGGGGCCTCCAGGAGCCCTCGGGAGTCCAGGGGATGATGGAAGACCAGGAGAGACTGGACAAACAGGACTGAAAGGTTTCAATCAATCAATCAATCAATCAATCAATCAATCAATCAATCAATCAATCAATCAACCAGTTGTGTCTGACTGTGACTGTCTATGACCTTTCTGTCTGTCAGGTCAGATGGCTGTAGACGGGGTCAGTGGTTCTCAGGGGCCTCAGGGGTCCCAGGGGGACCGAGGAGAAACTGGACCAAAAGGATTCCAGACAGTTGTGGAGATGTATGGAGATCCTGGAGACCCTGGAGACCCTGGTACTCTATTCTATCCCATTCTATATGAAAGTAGTCAGACTGTAATAAACTATTCGGGGCCCCATTACTTTGACTCTGTCCTTTACATATTGCTACAGCAGCAGCTTAGCTTAGCTTAGGATAAAGACTCCAGGTGTGTTGTGCTAGCTCTCTGTGACCCTTCTGAGTGCTTCCTGTCTCCCCCTCAGGGCCCACAGGTCTCACCGGTAGTAAAGGAGAAAGGGGCCCCCTGGGGCCACAGGGCCTCGACGGAAGAACCGGTAGACCTGGAGATGGGGGACCACAAGGTGACCACAACTAACTGAGAATACTGTTTGTTTGTTTGTTTGTTTGTTTGTTGTTAGCTACCAGCACTGTCGTATCTACTCTTCCTGAAAAGTGACTGAGTGACGAGTTCTTATTTACACGACTATCAAATCATAATCACAGAGTTGATGAATGTGTGTGTCAGGACCTCCTGGAGACACCGGCAGAGGTGGAGAGAGAGGTCCTCCTGGTCCTTGTGGACTCAACGGTAACCAGGGAGAGATGGGGAAGCCAGGTAACACAAACCGGGTCACAACAAACAAATATCAGAAGATTTTACTGTCTCATCACAAATATGATCTTTATCTTTTTGATCAGCTTCAGTGAGTTTATACTGATGCACCTGCTTGAAATTGACTCACCCAATTATTTGGATTAAAGACCAATAAAAGATGTAACTCTGCAGCAACATCAAAGCTCGTGAAAGAGCAACTCTCCAGGATGATCTCATCTCTACTGTTCTGTCCAGGTTTTAAAGGAGACAAAGGTTGTGCAGGGCCTTGTGGGGAACCTGGATCAGAAGGAAAACCAGGATCAGGAGGATTTAAAGGTGCTAAAGGAGAATCAAGTCCACCTGGACCAGGATCTAAAGGACCTCCAGGAGCAAAGGTATCACAGACATAACAAATCAATGTTAAGGAGCTTTTACCTGATATCCTTGTATGCAGATGACGTTCTGCTTTATTTGGCCGTCTGTGGCCCCGAGTCTTCACCAGTTTTGTCTCCTCCATCTTTGTTCATGATTGTTTCTGTTTCATGTGTTGTGTTTCATTTTGGACACATTTAACAAATGCATGTATTTATGATATATCTTCTGTTATGAATTTAAAAGCTCCTTTAAAACAAATTTCAGTTGAAACAAGAATAAAGTGTCTTCTCCTCCTTGGTCCTCCTCTCAGGGAAATCCAGGATATTCAGGAGCGCCAGGTATAAAGGGGGAACCAGGGGACATCGGAAACTTTGGTCCCCCAGGGGCCTGTGGCCCCTGTGGCCCCAAAGGACTTTCTGGACCCCCAGGATGCAGAGGTATGATTCATCTACTGAGCAGGTACTGTACAGTAGCTTTTCATAACTCTTTCTCTGAAAACAACGTCATCTGTCTCCTTATCAGGTCCTCCTGGGACTCCTGGTGAAAAGGTTTGTGATGGTCCTTCGGGGAAAGATGGCCCTCCAGGACCCACCGGCCTCACAGGTACTTAAACCAGAGTTACAGTAGTATTAATGCCATCAGTACTGCAGTACT
This sequence comes from Ophiodon elongatus, assembly GCA_016806645.1. Lineage (NCBI taxonomy): Eukaryota > Metazoa > Chordata > Actinopteri > Perciformes > Hexagrammidae > Ophiodon > Ophiodon elongatus. Next base: position 19,103 of record JACSYO010002120.1, read on the forward strand.
TATACAACGACACTGCTACTGCTACTTTAATGTCTCCACTGGCAGCTCTGCTGTCCGTCTTTCCTCTCAGTCGGTTAATTAGGAATTTCATTTTCAGGTAACAAGGGGGCTCCTGGAGATCCTGGTCCAGCTGGTCCCAGAGGAAACCAGGGACAGGACGGGATACCTGGACCTCCTGGAGAGAAAGGAGCAATGGGAGGTAGGAGATCTGAATCTGATTGAATCGTGATCAGCCGTTAAGGTTTCAGATCCAGCTCATAACCCAGCCTGATGGGGGTCTGATTGGCTGCTTTGGTTTTCTTTCCCCAGCTCCTGGGATCGGGCCCCGGGGCCCAGATGGGAAGACAGGTCCACCTGGTGAGTCCTCATGTGTGATTATGAGTTTAGTTCAGGCTGAATTAAAGAAGAGGACATACAACACACTCTCCACCTCCTCTGGTGTCCTCAGGGTATCCCGGGGAGCAGGGTCCTCCTGGGGTCTGTGGTCCACCTGGTCCCCATGGTCCTGGGGGAAACCCAGGTTGCCCTGGTCCTCCCGGACCTCCTGGTCCTCCTGGTTGTGTTGGCAGGGAGGGAGTCTGCATTGAAGGAAGCAAAGGAGACAATGGACTCCATGGAGGACGAGGACCAAAAGGTGACGAGACACGTTGAGATAATAAATAAAACAATAAGCTGACTGACTCTCGAGCTTTTGATCTTCTTGTTTAAATTCCTCTGAGCACTATTAAATATGTTAACAGCTATTGGATGGATTGTGATGAAATGTGTAAATCATTCATGTTCCCCTCAGGATGAGAGGTTTAGTGCAGCTGGGTCACAGGGATGAAGGTCTCGATGAGTCCGGGTCACAGACTGATTAGAGGAGGATGTAGTCTTTGTTACGTCTCTCGTTGGTTTATGGACTGATGCTCTGAAGCCTTAAGTTCGGGGGTTTGGCCGTCGCCATCTTGTTTTTTGCAACCAGTAAACAGGAAGTGACCATATGTGGACTGAGGAGGCGGGACGTGTCGACCTGTCAATCTATTTCTAACTGGGTTCCTGAACATGACACGAGGCTCTGATTGAGGATTAAAGAACTGCTGCTGACTAACTTTACTCTAACTTTTCTCTCACTGTAGGTCCGGCAGGCTTTCGAGGTCCTCCTGGTCCTCCAGGTCCTGGTTTTAAAGGAGAGAAGGGATCTAAAGGAGCAACAGGTTTTCAAGGACCACCTGGTTACCCTGGTGACCCAGGCCCTGGAGGCAAACCGGTGAGCACATTCAGTAGTTATAAAGAACCACAGAAATAAGTCTCTCGGGGGCCGCTGGTCCACAACCAGCACCGGCCCCTCTCGAGGGCCGAGTCACTGAAGATATTGCACCAATGATATTACAGCACAAACATCTGAGCGACGAGGGGCAGACACTTCCTCTAAACTTCAGGAAGGAATCAAAACGTGACAGAGAGAATCACTATTTGGGATTTAATATGAAAGTCGTCAGTGTGGATGTGCTTCACTAATAAATCTCACTTCATCTGCATGTGTCTATCAGGAATGTCCTTTTGTATAGAAAGAGGCTTCGAGCCTCTTCTTATTTTAGACCTGAGACATGAGACCTGAGACTAAGAGCATCGATGCTCCTTCAGTAAACTTATTTTCTCAATAATCTTTGACTGGAAGATTAGAAGCATAAAGTAACGTTTGATTAAATCCTCACTGAAAACACATCTGAGAGGCGGGATTTAAAACAGCTGTTGTTGGACAGGGTGAAGACAGACCACCAGGCCCTCAAGGACTTGAAGGCCAGATGGGAGCCACTGGTGTCTCGGGACCTGTTGGTAAGAACCAGAATACTGACCAGTACAACCACAAGAAACCTGCATCAGTCGGTCTCTGGTCATCAACCCGCAGTAGAATATATTAGGAATAACTTTATAGAGATAAACAGACTCAGTGAGGGAATCTCTGTTTTCATTGGACGCTTTAAATCTCTTGTGTGTTTCAGGTATAAAGGGGGACGAGGGACCACCAGGTTACGTTGCCTCACCAGGACCTCCAGGACCACCTGGGAGGAGAGGTAACACAGTGGCATCACACAATACTGCTCTGTACTGCTAACGAATACTAATACAATAATGTACTGCCTCTGTGCTGAATACTGTATGTTGGTTGAAGTACCAAATGTAGTCCTAAATACTGCCCCCTGCAGGCCAGAGGGGGCGGGACGTAACCAGGGAGGTGGTGCTGTTGCCAGGAGACAAAGGCTTACCTGGAGGCCCAGGACACAAAGGAGAAAAAGGACCCCCAGGGGCCCAAGGGATACCTGGAGGTCCAGGTGAGTCTGGAATAATATTTCCGTCTCAACCTTCAGGCTTTAGGTGTGAAGGGTATGAACGGTATGAATGTGGTTTGAGGCACAAACAGAGCTAACAGATTTTTGTGTTTTGTGGCTGCAGGTCTGAAGGGCATCAGAGGGAGGTCTGGGAGACGAGGACAGGGTGGCCGTCCTGGACTGATCGGGGATCAGGGAGACCCAGGTCTCCTTGGATCAAAAGGTAAGAAATCTGATCTTCTGTCAGCTTTTAAACAAAACCGCACAATTAACATTGGACATATTACAGAACTCTTCCTAGTCCTGAGTACCTGTGAACTCTTTAGTTCTCTCAAATAATCTAATTTAATGTTTTGGAAACTTTAAGTATAAAATGGACTTGACTCGATGGAGACTCAGTCTTCAGATCAGCTAAGTGATCTGTATCTGAGGCTTCCTTCATCTGGACCCCTCCTTCATCCAGAACCGGCTCTGTGTGTTTAGGTGTTGCAGGTCCTAAAGGTTCGCTTGGTGCTAAAGGTGTTCGCGGTCGATCGGGTCCCTGCAGCAACGCCCCGGACCACGACGGCTTTATGTTCACCAGACACAGCCAGAACCTCTTCGTCCCAGAATGCCCTGCAGGATCCTCTGAGATGTACAGCGGGTACTCGCTGCTGTTCATCAACGGGAACAACCGGGCTCACGGACAAGACCTGGGTAACGAGAACATTAACTCCATTAAGATCCAACCCAGAACATTAACTCCATTAAGATCCAACCCAGAACATTAACTCCATTAAGATCCAACCCAGAACATTAACTCCATTAAGATCCAACCCAGAACATTAACTCCATTAAGATCCAACCCAGAACACTCCAGCACAGCTCTGACTACAGTCTGAGATCCATTTATTAGTGAGGAGTGTAAGACGGACTAATAAGGACTCTGTCATGTTCAGTCGTCTAAATAAAACCAGCAAACATCCGTGTGTCCTCTCTCTCTCTCTCCAGGTACACTAGGGAGCTGCTTACCTCGCTTTACCACCATGCCCTTCCTGTTCTGTAACACTGACAGCACCTGTCGCTACGCCTCACGCAACGACTACTCCTATTGGCTGTCTACCGACGAGCTGCTGCCGGGCAACGAGCCGCTAATCTCCGGGGATTCACTGAAGAATTACATCAGCCGGTAACACACACACACACACACACACACACACACACACACACACACACACACACACACACACACACACACACACACACACACGCACACACACACACTGTGCTACCAAAACATGTGTTTACCATGAACACGTTGGTAACCATGAACACGTTGGTAACCATGAACACGTTGGTAACCATGAACACGTTGGTAACCATGAACACGTTGGTAACCATGAACACGTTGGTAACCATGAACACGTTGGTAACCATGAACACGTTGGTAACCATGGTGTCCTGTGTTGAAGGTGTACCGTGTGTGAGGCCAGAGCCAACGTGATTGCCATCCACAGTCAGACCAGTATAATTCCAGAGTGTCCGTCGGGCTGGGACGCTCTCTGGTTGGGATACTCCTTCGTCATGGTGAGTGATACTCCTTCGTCATGGTGAGTGATACTGCTGAGTCATGGTGAGTGATACTGCTGAGTCATGGTGAGTGATACTGCTGAGTCATGGTGAGTGATACTGCTGAGTCATGGTGAGTGATACTGCTGAGTCATGGTGAGTGATACTGCTGAGTCATGCTGTTCTTGTTTAAAATGCACTTTTAAGTTTTAGTCAGTTTCATCAGTTAACTAAAGGGCCACCGGTCCTTTCCAAGCAAACCCCTCATGTCAAAATATAAGCTGAGATTTAAAAAGTAGAGTGTTCTGCTTTTTCCCAAATATGGCCATTGTTACAATTCGTCAAGTTGAAACTAAGGCACAATATGAAATAAAGGTTCACAACCTCCCAAAACCAGCATGGAATACACAAATGTGACAGATGTGTGAAATCTGAGACGATAGTGGATCTGAGGCATCAGGTCTCTTTTTATAGGCACTAACTAACTAATGAGCAGTGTTCTCTGATCTACAACGTGACAATGGGTACATCCCAAGTCTCTTAATTGTCGTTTCCTCGCTCCTCGCTCCTCGCTCCTCGCTCCTCGCCTGAACCGGAAGTTGTTCTGCGCCGCCACATTGAAGGCCGTCCCAAAGCTCTTATTTCTGTCTGAGGAGCGAGGAGGGATGAGGGAGGAGGGATGAGGGAGGAGGGATGAGGGAAGAGGGATGAGGGAGGAGGGATGAGGGAAGAGGGAGGAGGGATGAGGGAGGAGGGATGAGGGAGGAGGGATGAGGGAAGAGGGAGGATGGAGGAGCCATGAGCGAGGAGGCGAGAGAACAGGCTTCCAGGAAGTGTTTTAACGTTGGACACGCCCCCTCACTGTTCATCAGTTATCTGATTGGTCGGACTGATCGCTGGAGTTTCATACCAGAGTGAAGAAGATCACAGATTAAACTCTATATATATTTGATTTGTTTTCTGAATGTTGGGTTTTATGAGTTATATCATTTAAGTTTAATCTGAAACATTGAGCCTAATAAATTAATTCCAGTGTTCAAGAGAAACCATAAATCGCCATAATTGCAAAACATACAGACGCAAATAATTCATAAATAAAACAAACGCATTTTGCTGGTAGAAATCGGCCGTGCGCGTATAAGCAGGACACAGAACACAGTATAAATACCACACGCTGTGTATAAATACTCAATGCCGTTTGTTAAACAGGTAACAGACTACAGAGAGAAAACATCTCCACTCTGTTAGTGATAATAACGGTGTCTTTATTAGTATCAGTAGTAGTTTATATTTATTAGTATACGTAGTAGTTTAACACCATTAAATTAACTGAAAACATCATACGATCATTTTTATTAATATTTTAAGTGGCTTGTTATTGGAATGTGAGCTAAAAACTGTCCATGTGACTGATCATGTGTTCAGACACGAACTCTGTTAAAAGTCTCTCCAGCTGATCCAGATGAGATCAGCTGATCCAGATGAGACCAGCTGATCCAGATGAGATCAGCTGATCCAGATGTGATCAGCTGATCCATATTTCCTCGTTTCCTCTCTCCTCGCATGGTTTCCTTGCGTCTCTCCACACATCCTTGGTGGGCGGGACTAGGACGCAAGTGAGGGAAACGGGGATGTAGTTAAGAGACTTGGGACGCACCCTATGATCTCAGAGCTACATGGTCGTGGTTGTGTGAGTTGTTGCTTTGACCTTTGACCCTGGCTGCGAATGCTGTCGGTCCGTAGGAAACAGGAGTGGGGGCGGAGGGGTCGGGTCAGCCTCTGGCCTCTCCTGGATCCTGTCTGGAAAACTTCAGGAAGATTCCCTTCATCGAGTGTCACGGCAGAGGAACCTGTAACTACTACACCGACTCCTACAGCTACTGGCTGGCTGCCCTGAACCCCAACGACATGTTCAGGTACACCTCAACCCCAACGCCACGTTCAGGTACACCTCAACCCCAACGCCACGTTCAGGTACACCTCAACCCCAACGCCACGTTCAGGTACACCTCAACCCCAACGCCACGTTCAGGTACACCTCAACCCCAACGCACGTTCAGGTACACCTCAACCCCAACGACACGTTCAGGTACACCTCAACCCCAACGCCACGTTCAGGTACACCTCAACCCCAACGACACGTTCAGGTACACCTCAACCCCAATGACACGTTCAGGTACAATACAAACATATACAGGAACACAACGGTGTGATTCTTCTGAAAGCACCGATACAGAATCACATCCTATCGATCTTAAAGGGTTAACTCTACAGTATTGTACTATTTAGTATTTTCAGTTTATTTGTTGGTCCAACTATGAAACCATTACATGTAAACAATATGTTGACCATAAAGCTTCATGCGACACAGATTCTGAAGAAATCCTATATGATATAAATAGATATATATCTATATATATAAATAGATATATAGATTATATATCTTGCAGTCCTCTTAAACACCAGCAGGGGGCAGCGTAGGCTCAGAAAGCAGCTGAGGAGGTTGAAAACAAAGTCATGGATGTGATGAACTAAAGAGAAAGAACCAGAACAATTTAACACAAGAGATGATTGTAGAGAGTCGGTGTCTAAATGTAAACCGTAACATTAAATGAAGCCCTCTGATTGGCTGGTTCCTGTCCTCTCTCTCTCTCCAGCAAACCGAAGCCTCAGACGGACACAGAGGACTTCCCAGGCAGTCTGATCAGCCGCTGTCGAGTCTGCATGAAGCAGCTGTAAATACTACTGATACTACTGATACTACTACTGTAAATACTACCACGGCTAACGCTACTGATACTCATACTACTGACAACGGTTCTACTTCTGCTCCGGTGTACTCAAACCAGCAGCCCTACTACAATTACTACTGACACTACTACTACTACTATTACTACAATTACTACTGACACTACTACTACTACTATTACTACAATTACTACTGACACTACTACTACTACTACTATTACTACAATTACTACTGACACTACTACTACTACTACTATTACTACAATTACTACTGACACTACTACTACTACTACTATTACTACAATTACTACTGACACTACTACTACTACTACTATTACTACAATTACTACTGACACTACTATTTCAACTGTTACTACTACTATTACTACTGAAACTACTACTTCAACTGTTAGTACTACTATTACTACTGAAACTACTACTTCAACTGTTAGTACTACTATTACTATTGAAACTACTACTTCAACTGTTAGTACTACTATTACTACTGCAGCATCTACTTCAACTACTACTTCTGTTACTGCTACGGATACTACTAAATCCTTCAAATGAAAGTAGCAACGCCTCACTGTCAAAAGTACTTGTACTGCTACATTAACTTTCCTGCGCTGAGAACAGGAAAAGTAAGTGCCATCAGTAAAATGTACACGAGTATCCAAAGTAAAAGTACACATTCCAAAGATTTGTTCAGAGATTAAAGTGCAGCCAACTTCAGATCTGATGTCGGGTTCTGTACTTGGTGTACGATACTTTATACATGCCCCAAGTTTTTTCTAGTTTTGATGTAAAAATCAGTTAGTGTACCCAAATACTTCTACTTCTACACACTACTACTGTAAGTACTGCTTTACTCGTAGTTACAACCTCGAAGTACTGCTACTACTACTGTGAGTACTCACAGCTAGTACTGTGCCTGTAAGTACTGCTTCTGGTACTACTTAATGTTCTGATGTATGAAAAGTTCACAGTAATGAGTAGTTATAGTACTAGGTGTAGGTATAGTAGTAGTACTACTCTCATCACTCGTACTATTACTACTACTGTCTGTACCACTGCTAGTACAACTACAACAATCACCACTAATACCACTAATACTACTACGACTGGAGCTGCAGTACCTCTTTCTGCCAGAGGGGGCGGAGCTGAACCACCACAGAAGAAGAAGCCGAGGTCCTCCAACAGAACTCAGATGAAGTTGAGACTCCGCAGCTCTCTGATTGGACGATTCAAACAGCAAAGCACTCTGGGAGTCGTAGTCGAACATTTTCTTTAATATTCTTTTTTAAAGGCTGATATTAAATAATAAGTCGTTATTATATTTAGATCCTGTTGTACATACTCGTCTCCGGTCGTTAAATATCACAGATATGATAACATGTGTTTTGTGAATATGATGCTTGTTGAGTTTTAATAAAACATGTTTTACAGAAGTCACTTCCTGTTTCCTGTTGTTCGGTTAACGGAGCGTTCGCCTCATTTAGACAATAACCTCGTGTTTTAAGGTTCATAATATTCAGCTGAATTATTCTATACCTTCTGGTCTCATGTGGTCTCTCTCCTTCTGGTCTCATGTGGTCTCTCTCCTTCTGGTCTCATGTGGTCTCTCTCCTTCTGGTCTCATGTGGTCTCTCTCCTTCTGGTCTCAGGCTGTCTCTCTCCTTCTGGTCTCAGGTGGTCTCTCTCCTTCTGGTCTCATGTGGTCTCTCTCCTTCTGGTCTCAATGGGTCTCTCTCCTTCTGGTCTCATGTGGTCTCTCTCCTTCTGGTCTCAGGTGGTCTCTCTCCTTCTGGTCTCAGGTGGTCTCTCTCTTTCTGGTCTCAGGTGGTCTCTCTCCTTCTGGTCTCAGGTGGTCTCTCTCCTTCTGGTCTCAGGCTGTCTCTCTCCTTCTGGTCTCAGTAGGTCTCTCTCCTTCTGGTCTCATGTGGTCTCTCTCCTTCTGGTCTCAGGCGGTCTCTCTCCTTCTGGTCTCAGGTGGTCTCTCTCCTTCTGGTCTCAGGCTGTCTCTCTCCTTCTGGTCTCAGGTGGTCTCTCTCCTTCTGGTTTCAGGCTGTCTCTCTCCTTCTGGTCTCATGTGGTCTCTCTCCTTCTGGTCTCAGGCTGTCTCTCTCCTTCTGGTCTCATGTGGTCTCTCTCCTTCTGGTCTCAGGTGGTCTCTCTCCTTCTGGTCTCAGGCGGTCTCTCTCCTTCTGGTCTCATGTGGTCTCTCTCCTTCTGGTCTCAGTGGGTCTCTCTCCTTCTGGTCTCAGGCTGTCTCTCTCCTTCTGGTCTCATGTGGTCTCTCTCCTTCTGGTCTCAGGCTGTCTCTCTCCTTCTGGTCTCATGTGGTCTCTCTCCTTCTGGTCTCATGTGGTCTCTCTCCTTCTGGTCTCAGGCTGTCTCTCTCCTTCTGGTCTCATGTGGTCTCTCTCCTTCTGGTCTCAGGCGGTCTCTCTCCTTCTGGTCTCATGTGGTCTCTCCTTCTGGTCTCAGGCTGTCTCTCTCCTTCTGGTCTCATGTGGTCTCTCTCCTTCTGGTCTCAGGCTGTCTCTCTCCTTCTGGTCTCATGTGGTCTCTCTCCTTCTGGTCTCAGGCGGTCTCTCTCCTTCTGGTCTCATGTGGTCTCTCCTTCTGGTCTCAGGCTGTCTCTCTCCTTCTGGTCTCATGTGGTCTCTCTCCTTCTGGTCTCAGGCGGTCTCTCTCCTTCTGGTCTCAGGCTGTCTCTCTCCTTCTGGTCTCAGGTGGTCTCTCTCCTTCTGGTCTCAGGCTGTCTCTCTCCTTCTGGTCTCATGTGGTCTCTCTCCTTCTGGTCTCAGGCTGTCTCTCTCCTTCTGGTCTCATGTGGTCTTTCTCCTTCTGGTCTCATGTGGTCTCTCTCCTTCTGGTCTCAGGCGGTCTCTCTCCTTCTGGTCTCATGTGGTCTCTCTCCTTCTGGTCTCAATGGGTCTCTCTCCTTCTGGTCTCATGTGGTCTCTCTCCTTCTGGTCTCAATGGGTCTCTCTCCTTCTGGTCTCAGGCTGTCTCTCTCCTTCTGGTCTCATGTGGTCTCTCTCCTTCTGGTCTCAGTGGGTCTCTCTCCTTCTGGTCTCAGGCTGTCTCTCTCCTTCTGGTCTCATGTGGTCTCTCTCCTTCTGGTCTCAGGCTGTCTCTCTCCTTCTGGTCTCATGTGGTCTTTCTCCTTCTGGTCTCATGTGGTCTCTCTCCTTCTGGTCTCAGGCTGTCTCTCCTTCTGGTCTCATGTGGTCTCTCTCCTTCTGGTCTCAGGCGGTCTCTCTCCTTCTGGTCTCATGTGGTCTCTCTCCTTCTGGTCTCAGGCTGTCTCTCTCCTTCTGGTCTCAGGTGGTCTCTCTCCTTCTGGTCTCAGGCTGTCTCTCTCCTTCTGGTCTCATGTGGTCTCTCTCCTTCTGGTCTCAATGGGTCTCTCTCCTTTTGGTCTCAGGTGGTCTCTCTCCTTCTGGTCTCATGTGGTCTCTCTCCTTCTGGTCTCATGTGGTCTCTCTCCTTCTGGTCTCAGGTGGTCTCTCTCCTTCTGGTCTCAGGTGGTCTCTCTCCTTCTGGTCTCAGGCTGTCTCTCTCCTTCTGGTCTCAGGTGGTCTCTCTCCTTCTGGTCTCAGGTGGTCTCTCTCCTTCTGGTCTCAGGTGTTTTTTGGTTGTGTTTTTTGGTATGGTCTCTCTCCTTCTGGTCTCAGGCTGTCTCTCTCCTTCTGGTCTCAGGTAGTCTCTCTCCTTCAACATTACACTATACCAGATGGGTGTCTCAGGAAGGAGAGAAAGACACCAACTGAGACCAGTCTGTCCTTCAGGAGACAGGAGACATCCGTCTGTCCTCTAAAAGTCATCTGTCTGTCCTCTAGGAGACATCGTCTGTCCTCTAGGAGACATGAGACATCTGTCTGTCCTCTAGGAGTCATTCCGTCTGTCCTCCGGGAGACATCGTCTGTCCTCTAGGAGACATCCGTCTGTCCTCTAGGAGACATTGTCTGTCCTCTAGGAGACATCCGTCTGTCCTCTAGGAGACATTGTCTGTCCTCTAGGAGACATCCGTCTGTCCTCCGGGAGACATCGTCTGTCCTCTAGGAGACATCCGTCTGTCCTCTAGGAGACATTGTCTGTCCTCTAGGAGACATCCGTCTGTCCTCCGGGAGACATCGTCTGTCCTCTAGGAGACATCCGTCTGTCCTCTAGGAGACATTGTCTGTCCTCTAGGAGACATCCGTCTGTCCTCTAGGAGACATTGTCTGTCCTCTAGGAGACATCCGTCTGTCCTC
>JACSYO010002121.1:5000-7500 GCA_016806645.1 Ophiodon elongatus
GGCGTCTGCTGGGCTTTTATGGACGTTGAGGCTGCAGCAGCATTCTTTTATTAGCGGATGTAAAGAGCAGCGCGGTAAGCGAAGGCCTGTGTACAAAGAACGTGGGGTCTGATTGGTGTTTAATGAGGAAGCTCATTGAAAGAACATTTCTCTGGAGACTTCACCAAGTGGATACCGCTCCGCTTAATTAAAGAGACGTGTTGCCATTCTGATGTAGATGAGTTTAAAATTAGTATCTCCCTTAGCTGCGACTGAGCATCCTAATTTTATATTCTGCACCTCGGAGACTTTGGACTGATGTGACACAAACAAGGGAGAAGAGCTGCGAACAATTTGTTAAGATGAAATCTAGCAAGATAAAAAATGACTTTGGTGTCTAATGGAGGGGAACGTATTCAGGAAAGTTTAATGCTGAAGTCTAGACGGAGGATGTAAACATGACAAACTATTACCAGGCATATTCAAATGACTGAAACCACTGATGTAATGAATAGCACATATTACATAATGTAACAACCATGACAACCACAATGTAACAAGGTAACAAGGTAACAACATAACAAGGTAACAAGGTAACAACATAACAAGGTAACAAGGTAACAACATAACAATGTAACAAGGTAACAAGGTAAGAAGGTAACAACATAACACGGTAACAAGGTAACAAGGTAACAACATAACAAGGTAACAAGGTAACAACGTAACAAGGTAACGTAACAACTTACTGTAACAACTTATTGTGACAATGTAATTTCACAACGTAACGTAAGAACTTATTGTAAGAACTTATTGTGACAACGTAATGTAACAACGTAACGTGACAACGTAACGTAACAACTTATTGTAACAACGTAACGTAACAACGTAACGTGACAACGTAACGTAACAATGTAACGTAACAACATAATGTAACAACTCATTGTAACAATGTAATGTAACAACGTAACGTAGCAACTGGAGAGTATTTCTTCATTGTGTCTGATTGACAGATGGTTCATCCAATCACCTGAAAGTGCCCGCCCCTTTCCAAACAGTTTCCAGTGACAGATTCTGAGATGGTTCTGTTTGTTTGACTCCTTCAAGACAGGCTTTTCACAATAAAAGACATCTTTATGAACAGCCTAAAAATGAAGTTCTCATACACTGAAACAGTGTTGTGATTTACATGTCGAGGGAAACATATTATGTTTTGAGCTATCACAAATAAGTTTGCAGAAGTCCACGTGGGGAGGAGGTCGAGGTGGTGGATAAGTCATAAAACAGGACTTTCACCAGGAGACTGCTGTTCATGTCACCTGAGAACTTCTTTTATTCTTTTTTTTTGTTTCGTTTCAATTTCATAGTCATTTTAAGCCAAACTATGATGTTTTTTTACTAAACCTAACAAAGTAGTAGAAATGAAAAACCCCACTTCGATCAGATTTGATGGCGCGTCCTCTTGGATGTCCTTCCAGTGGAGAAAAGGTGATTCAGAGTCATAAAAGCTTCCCTACATGATCTAAACGTGTACGTGCTGATGCTCCACCACATGCACCCGATGCCCTTCTGCTTTATTAAAGACTTTACGTTGGTTTTCGAGCAAATACCCACAAAACAAAGACGTTTCCATCCGCCTCGGCCGTACTCTGTATTCAGTGCTAATCAGCAAATGTTATCGTACAAACACACTAAGCTAAGATGTTGAACACGGTAAACATTAGCTTCTAGCGTGGCTGTAGAGTCTCAGTCTTGTTTCCACAAAACCTGCACTGATTAATAATTCACAGCGCTCCTGTTCTGTTATTACTGTTGATCCATAGCAGCAGTCACTCTCTGCTGCGTGTGCACCGTCCGCTTATCACAGGATTTAGCTGACTGCCTCTTGAATGTATAATGCAGTCAGAAGTTCACTGTGCAGAGGCCCAAATAAATCAAAGTAATTAACTCAATAATTGATTTGATGAATTTGCCGGCAAAATGGAGACGTTTCTGCTAAATGTGCAGAAATGTGCAGCTGGTGGGGAGAGATCTTACACAAACAATGGGCACATTGTGCCAGAGGGTGAGACACTTTTAATTATAAGACAGTGGGAATCTATAGCCACGATATGACCCTTTAATTCATGACTGAGTGGTGGAAACATCCCAGTCTGATGTGACAATTAAAGCAGAGAATGGACGACACCTCCTGTCAAGCAGATAACGACTATTCTCAAATGTGATTTCCTTAAATGAGCCTCATCTTCTTTAATTATTACTATAAGATATAAACAGCCCAGAGTTAAATGAGCATCTGTATTTCTTACAGAAAATATGAGAGATACAGAGACTAGAGACAGTTTATATGCTTGATATTTTTTATGAGTATGGTGACTTTCCCCGTTAACACATCAGGAGTATTATGTTGCTGACTCACATCCAGGTGGTTTGACCTCAAAATGTTCCAAAAACATCCTCCAACAACTACAGTCTACACGCTAACATGCTAAAATGTCCAAAATAGAGAGCCTAAGTCCGGTTG